>JACDNR010000526.1:0-46661 GCA_013421045.1 Propylea japonica | reverse complement strand
TTTTATGTATGAAATCAACTGTTTATATCTTGAACTCAAGGTGAAAACTTTAAATTTTTCAAGAACGCTTAAACCCAGAACAGCTAAATTATTTTCTTATTAGGTATGTTTAAACTGTGAACACTCGTCAAACATAGCTTTGAGTATAAAACAAATTCCTAGCTCATTTTTTGTAGAATGAATTTTTCAAATTAGTTTTGTTGATACTCATGAACATCTCAGAAATCTCAGAATCTGCTCTCACAATTTCTCTAGTCCCTTGATATTTCCGTCATGAAGTTATAGTGTTTAACCTGGATCAGAAGAAGGAATTTTCCAAAATTGAACGATGAAATTTTACAACCGAAAATACCGGCGTAAGGATTATTCGAGTTCATGTTTATGCAGTTCTTAGTACGTACACTCGAAGTTTTCATTTTGAACTCACCAAAAAGTATATCGAAATAAACCTAAAATCGTGTCATTTTAGCACGTCCTCTTTTAGCCACTGTTATTAAAATCGTTACAAATCTTCTAACCAGCCATATTTCGTAAAACTATGACAATTGCATTTTTTTCTCAATTCGCAGAATTAATCAAAATTTACTTATTGCTTCCGGTTCCAATTCTTTATTATAACGATTGACCTTCACACGCGCGCAATATTTTCATTGATTATCACTGTTTCCAGTATAAAAATTGTGATAATTATCATAGAATGAAGTTATGTTTCCTGTGTCATAAATTATGTTATAACATCAATAGTTGTCATTTTAAATGAGATCAATTTTCTCTTGGAAAAAGGTGTTCAAAAATCCGGAAACAGTTGCTGGTCTACTACTTGCCTCCGAATAACTTTCGTCACAAATGTACAGGGTGATTGGTAATTCATGCAAATGACGTCTAGTACATCGCCTTAAGGGGACCACGTTGACTTACCAACACCCTGTATATACTGCATCTTGCAAATTTATACTGAATGTTTATGCGAAATTTGTGATCATAGCGTTAACCGAACATACAAAATTCAATTATAATATTGAAAAGAATCTCTATATTTCCATAACATGATTCCATTCAAGTGAAATTTATTTTGTGAATGAAGACTAATATACTGAATGTTCATGCAAGATTTCAAGAGGATTGCATCATTAGAGCCATCGAATTAAATTTTTTTTCAATTTTTTAATTATTTTTTTTTACATGTTTTATTTTTTTAAGAATTCCAGAATATAATGCTGACTGTGCTGAGATTCTGCATTTATATTTATACAGGGTTGGGATAAAGTTCGGCACCAAATTAATATCTTTAAAACGAAACGGGCGATATTTTGAAATTTGGCATCTGAGTGTAATGGACCACAATGCATTTGATGAGCATATTCTCATTAATGAGATACTTCCGGTTTAACCGAAATGACCAATTTTTTTTATTTAAATGGGATACCCTGTATATTTCTGCAGATTCTGAAAGAGCACTTTGTTTCGGATCTGTCCATACCAGGTTCCATGTAAAAATTCTCTGTTTAAAAGAAGAAATTCGGTCTTTTTGTACATTTGAGAAAAAATCCATTCAAATAATAAATCGAATTTCTTCTTTTAACAGATAATTTTTACATGGAACCTGGTATGGACAGATCCGAAACAAAGTGCTCTTTCAGAATCTGCAGAAATATACAGGGTATCCCATTTAAATAAAAAAAATGGTCATTTCCGGTTAAACCGGAAGTATCTCATTAATGCAAATATGCTCATCAGATGCATTGTGGTTCATTACACTCAGCTGCCAAATTTCAAAAATATCGCCCGTTTCGTTTTGAAGATATTAATTTGGTGCCGAACTTTATCCCAACCCTGTATATTTGGCATCAATCTCAAGCCCTATATAAATTTTGAGGTGATAGTCTTATTGCTCCACCAATGAACGAGGGCCGGAAGCTGTTGTTCAGAGCTCTTCTTAAATTTCTTGAATTTAATATTTCTCAATCCCTACGCTTTGGACCTCTATACTATATGAATGGGAATATATGGCTTGTGATACATCAAAAGTAAAGTAATTTAATACTACTTAACGATGTGGCTAAAAGTAGAATTGAATGTGCCATTTTCTATTGAAGAAATTAGAAATAATTCAAAATTTGTGATTGTACAGTAGGTACTGCAGTCAGACCAGAAATAGCTAATTCAAAAAAGAATAGGATAATTTACTTTTGAAATAATTTAAAATCGACGGGTGCGAGGGTTTTCCTTGAAATTTCACCGTACATAAATTATTGGCACGGTATTTTTTAGCACGCTGTATTTGAAGTTGCATTATTTAAAATCATTTAAAGTCAAGAACTTTCAAAAGAGCCCCAGTAGTTCATTAGTAATAAATTGAATTGTCTAAAATTGAGAAAAGCCTGAGCAAGAGCTTTTGAGCGCTCGTACATTGGTGGGGTAATAAGACTATTACCTCAAAATTTAATATGGGACTTGAAGATTGATACCTCATATATAAATACAAAATCTAAGCACAATCAGAATTTATTCTGGAAATCATTAAGAAAATGAAATATGTAAGAAAATAATTCGAAAAAATTAAATTCTATGGTTCTGATAAAGCGATCCTCTTGAAATGAACATTCAGTATATCAGTTTCATTCATGCAATGAGTTTCACCTGAATCGAATATTCTGTTATGGAAATACAGGGTGTCCCAAAACTCGACGTCAACCCGGAACCGGGTGAAAAGGCAAGTAATGCTGGTTGTCAGAAAAATATAAAAAAATCTAAGTTGCACGATTTTAATGTAATGGGCGTTAAAATAACACGCAAAATTCCACACCCTGTGATAGTCTTTTCGCTCCTGTTGCCACAAATATCAACTTTTCCAATTTTTTTTGCTGTGTAACCTTGAATAATGCTTGTCTAAACTGTTCTCAAAATTTGGATACCAGCTGCTCTAGGTTTCATAAAAATAGGGCTTGCTTCTCAGAAACAAAATTCAAAATAAACAATTGCCTAGTTTCAAATTACTGTATTGAAAAAAACATGTACTACGCAAGTTTGGCATGTTTTGTCAAAAGTTAGCGCATTTAGTAAGGATTCCAAAATGGTATAATACTTGTTGAACTGTAGCTGCCGTAGTTCAAATTTATTTTCGATTGCCTTTGAATACACTTTTCTTAAACTGCTTCCCAGTAAAGAGTTCAATGGATTCAAGTCCGGTGAACGGGCCGGCCACCAGATTGGACCAGAACGTCGATACATCTTCCGGGAAAAAATGTTACCAGAAAAAATTTTTCCTGAGAAATTTCTTTGGAAATTTTTTTTCTGGTAATATTTTTCCCGGAAGATGTATCGGACGTTCTTTCTTACTGGGAAGCAGTTTAAGAAAAAGTGTATTCAAAGGCAATCGAAAATAAATTTGAACTACGGCAGCTACAGTTCAACAAGTATTATACCATTTTGGAATCCTTACTAAATGCGCCAGCTTTCGACAAAACTTGCCAAACTGCGTAGTACATTTTTTTCAATACAGTCAGTTGAAACTAGGCAATTGTTCATTTGAATTTTTTTTTCTGAGAATCAAGCCCTATTTTCATGAAACCTAGAGCAGCTGGTATCCAAATTTTGATTACAGTTCAGACAAGCATTATTCAAGGTTAAACAGCAAAAAAAAAGTTGGAAAAAGTTGATAATTGTGGCAACAGGAGCGAAAAGACTGACACAGGGTGTGGAATTTGGCGTGTTTTTTTTTAATGTCATGCAACTTAGATTTTTTTAAATATTTTTCTGACAACAGCATTACTTGCCTTTTCGCCCGGTTACGGGTTGACGTCGAGTTTTGGACACCCTGTATAAATTATTTTTTCTATATTCCAATTGAATATTCTATTGTTTTGTTCACAATATGGTTACAAAATTTTGCATGAAAATTCAGTATATCAGTTTACATTAACAAAAGCAATTTCTCTCGAATCGAATATCCTGTTGTGGAAAATAAGATTCTTTTTTTCAATATTCCAATTGAATTTGCTATAGTTCTATAAACACAATCGCGACGAAATTTTGTATGAACATTCAGTATATCGATCCCCATACACAAAACAAATTTCACTCGTATCGGATATTCTGTTATGGAAATATTAAGATACTCCTTTCAATATTCCAATTGAATTTTCTATGGTTCTGTTCACACTATGGCCACAAAATTATGGGGCTTGTAATGAGCATCTTGCATTTGGCCGTAACACTTAATTTCGATTGGTTTCGTTTTTTCCGATATATTGAGGAACAAAAATACTGAATGACCATATTTGTGAAACACCCTGTACGATTTGGCCGTATAACGAACTTAATCAAGCCATTTGGGACCCGAACTCATTCTGAAAATTTCAATCTCTAAAACAATTCCTTCGAACGTTATTGGGCTAACAGACAGAATTTGACTACGAATTCATCATCAGGGAGTCTAGCTCTATCGTTCGAGACTATTTTTCGTCTTAAAACTCGAAAACTACAGATATTTGGGCAAAACGATATACACTCGTTCAAGTAAAAAGAGAGCTCAAAAAAGATATTTGGCTAACCATTTACCTTCAATAGAAAGTTTAATATGAAACAAATATCAAAATAAATACGAATAGAAAATACCAATGCAAACTTCTTGATTCTTCAATATTCTTTGACATGATTCGAATTACATTTTTTTTTGATGAATTTCATGGTGACAACAAAGCAACACAAAAAAACACAATAAAAACATTTTCTTCTTTGCACATCAAATCATATCCTATTGTGATCGAAATCATACTTTTGTAAATATCGATTGAAATATATTCTGGGAGGATTCTGCAAATATACAGGGTGTTTCCTAAACATGCGGCAAAAATTCAGGGGGTTGTTCCTTGGACTATTTTAAGCATGTTTTGTCCTTTGATGATTTTTGAAAAACCTCTTTGTTTCGAAGATACAGGGCGAACAACATTTTTCATATTTTCAAAATTAATAATAGTTTAAATAAAAATGCATACCGCACTGTGTTACTAAGTAGGTACAATTTATTTTTAAATTGTTTAACAATATTTATACCACTCAAGTAGAAAATGTGGAAGACTGCGAAATCGGATCATTGCTGGGTGTAACTTAATAAGAAATGATCCTGGTGTTTTTGAAAGGGTTCGGCAGTCAATGAGGAGAAGATTGGATGCTTGTATGCTGGCTAGAGGTGGTAATTTTCAACAGTTTTTTGTAGGTTAAGTTAAATTTTTATGTAATTTTTCACAACAAAATGTTATTATCTAAAATTTTGTTTCCCCTGTATCTTCGAACAAAGAGGTTTTTCAAAAATCATCAAAGGACAAAATATTCTTAGAATAGTCCAAGGAACAATCCCCTGAATTTTTGCCGCATGTTTAGGAAACACCCTGTATATATTGATAACTTCAATGTCAATTAGACTGCAAATGAAAAAACACACAATTCTGAAGATTTTTCAAGTTTGTCTGAAGAAGACCCCGGAACGTTACATTGTCCTTTTCATTATTTCCTTTTTCAGTTTTACTGTAAGACAACATTTTTTCATGACCAATTTGCTCCTGACAAATAAGTGCAAAGATTCTCGCAGTATCACTTCATCCTAATTAAATTATTTCTGTTTCAAAGACTGGGAGTGAAAACCTATAAAGATTACCTTGAGGATTCGTATTTCTTTAAAATTTTCTCGGTTAGTTCAAGATTCGAAAAGTAAAGTTGAAAATAGGTACCTATAAATGAATCAAATGGAACCATCAATATCTCTCTGAACGTGAGAATTGGAGTTATCATTTTCCCAGTACGAACAAGTTAGAAAAATTTCTGACGTCAAGCTTTCCTCAGATAATCAGAAGAAAAAGGAAGAGGAATTTGCTTTGAATCCAAGACTTTCAACTAATTCAATAAATAAGTCTTGGTCGCTATATGTCAGGAGAATACAATTTTCGTTCATTATTTTTGAAATGCATTTTCAATGGATTACTAATGGGATCATAATTACATTTAACCATAGGTATATGAGTATATTTTCGTTGTAATCACGCTATGAAAATTGTGGAAAATTGTACGGAAAAACACGCATTTCATATCGAAATCAAAGTTCAAATTACATTCACTTCAGTTATTTCCGAACATTTTTCTACTAGAGACCATTCTAAATATTATGTCGAATTTTGTTAGAATTTTGGTGTATGTCTTCATCATTTTGTTCTTCATTTATGTAAGTATGAACTTAATGTGGATCATAAATAACCAGAAATGAATTATAGACATAATGAAACAGTTTTAACTCGATCCTTATCGAAATAAACAGAATAACAACGAGGTAACCTTCTTTTATGTTTTATTTTTATTATAACTAACGTATGTACCGGGTGTCCTAAATTCGTTGGCTAGTGAGAGGAATTCAGAAACCCGATGAGCAAGAAGAAAATGTAATAGAGAAAAATTGATAACTTCAAGGAAAATGTGAGATAGAACATAATAATATAAGATGACGAGCTCCTATAATTTTTTTTCCTAGTGGCCCTCCCTACGAAGATGCGACCTCCTAAATGATTCCACTGGAAATTCATTTTAGTGGAATAAATTTCAATTATTTACTTCATTATTCTTTCATTATTTTTTTTTGGAACGGTTCATTTTATCGACACTAAACAAGAGTACCTTTTCTTCAGCTTAATGTTCAAGGTATCCAAATTTGTTTTTTCAGCACCTTATCATTCAGGGTGTTAAAATTGTAAGCATTAGAATGTATAACTCAGTACGCCTTTGGTAAACTGAACAAGCTAATTGAAATTTGAGTCAGGTGATTTAAGAGGTCCTTAATACTATTGATCATATCAAATTTTCATCAAATTATTTCCGAGAAGTTTGAAACTTATTCCACTAAAATGGATTTCCAGTGGTGAGTGGCGTCATTTAGGAGGTCGTATCTTCGTAGGGAGGGCCGCTAGGAAAAAAATTATGGAAACTTGTCATCTTCATTTTTTATGTTCTATCTGAATACGAAAGATTTCCCACATTTTCCGGGACCCTGTATAATGTTTCAGTTTCATGTTTATAACTTCAAAAATAGAGAAGTTTTGAGAACTTTTCATTTGACGCCATTTTACAATTTTCTCTAATAGCTCGAAAACGGTTTGACTTAGAAGGTTTTAGTTACCACCAAATGAATTTTCTCAAAAATTGATCCCAAAAATGCGCCACTTATTTTGTTCTAGCTCATCGGGTTCTGAGATCCCCTCCTATTGCAGAATAATTTTATAGAAATTCTATTTTTTGTGGAAATTGTGCAATTGAAAAAAGTCATGTTTCAGGAACAGACATTTTCCTCGCCGATCGAAGGTGATGGTGATTCCTCCAAGAATGTACAGACGATTGATTCTTTGAATGCTGCAGAAATAAAGAATGACGAGTATCTGAGCTCTTGGGTGCAAAATTATGTTGAATGTTACAGGAGACGTAGGAGAAGAAGAAGAAGATATGGATAAGAGTCTTGTGAAATGAAAATGAATGAAACCAATAAAACTATTCATCCAGATATATCATAAATAGTTATTTTGTGAACTAGGTTATTAAAAACAGCGGCTTATGGCCAAGAGATTTTAATAATTAATAGTTCGAGACCATTAGTCTATTACCTCAAAATTTCACATGGTACTTGAGATTGATACGTTATATATAAATGCAAAATCTCAGTACAATCGGAATTATATTCTGGAAATTATTCAGAAAATGAAAAATATGAAAAATATAAATTAAAAAAAATTAAATCTATGGTTTTGATGATGCGATCCTCTTGAAATTCTGCATGAACATTCAGTTCTCATTCAGTTTTCATTCACGAAAAGAATTTCACCTGAATCGGATATTCTGTTACGGAAATAAAGAGATATCTCTTTTCAATATACCAATGGAATCTTTTATGGTTCTGTTAACACTATGAATACAAATATTATGCATAAATACTCAGTATATCAGTTTACATTCACAAAAAAAAATTCACTCGAATCGGATATCCGTAATGAAAATAAAGAGATTGTTCTCTTCAATATTCCAATTGACAATCCTATGATTCGGTTAATACTTTAGCCACAAAATTTTGCATGAAAATTAATTATATCGATCTCCATTCGCAAAACAAAATTCACTTAAATCCAATATCTTCTCATGGAAATATGAAGTTTCTTCTTTTCAATATTCCAATTGAATTTTCTATGGTTCTGTTCACACTATGGCCACAAAATTTTGTATGGGGCTTGGTTTCGTTTTCTCTGATATATTGGGAAACAAATATTTTGAATGACCATATTTTATGGAACACCCTGTAACATTTGACTGGTTATCGAATTTAATCGAAAGTTATTATGCTAACGGACGACTGTATGGCCCCACGAACAGAATTGAATTTGACCACGATTTCGTCATCAGTTTACAAACTTAAAAAATATTGCAAAACATTGTCTACAGTCAGTGTTGAAAAGGGTTGTTGAGAAAAACTAGTGATAGCAGCACTTCTGATAGTCAATGTCATCATGTTGAACTGTGTTTTAATTTTATTTATCTAGTATGTCACAATGAAATGACAATAAGCTTAAGTCAGAAGTAAGCGTCAGAAAGTGTATTAAAAATGAGGAGAGTTTTTTTTTACAAATAAAATATTGGACAACTATTGAATTCGCTAATTACACCCAAAAAATTCACATTGAGGTCGTCGGAAAAATCTTGTGATCAACTTGGTTATTAATCTTGCTACTAATGGTCGCTGTCTTTAATATCCTAGTTGATTAAATAACTTTTAATGAATGCAGTTGATCAATTCCATAGTTTCATTAGTTGTCAAAAGTTTGAATGTTTTTACCGTAATTCGAAATAATTCATCAATTCGATAGTGTCTCCTTACAGTTGGCGAAAAAATAGTTTTTTTCGACTCGCAGAAACTTCCAAGATGTCTACGGCTCTCCCTAGAATTTTTTTCTACTCGTCCAAAAAAAAACTTACTTTCGGACTTGTTGCGTAAATAACTATTTTGGCTTGAAAATTTGAAACGAATTCACATTCTGTTTGACAGAGTTTCATGCTTATGGCTTTTGTTTTTTTTCCAGATTGTACCATTTCTTCCTTGGCTACAAGGTGAGGAAAGTGTCTCGCTATATTTATACTCGTATTAAGGACCAGAACTTTTTCAGGAAAAATGCATATATGAGCGAAGTTCCAAAAGTTCATTAAGTGAAGGGTTTTGAATAAAATTAAACAGAAAGGTCAACTTGAGGTGGAATATTATTGTCCTTTTCACATACCCTTATTATCTTAAGAACTATTTATATGTTGTAAACGCAATATTGGAATTCCAAAACCAACTGTTTTATTTTAACCTGACAAAAATTTCACTAGTAAGTATAGAAAACCAATGAAATTCAACATTTTTTCATGAATCGGAATAAAACATAAATTAAATCAATTTTCATCTTCACTCAATCGATACATTAACAACTAAACAACGCCAATTTTCTGGGCAAGCACGAAATAATCACTTATTTAATCATTGTCACCATGTTAAAATCGAATTCAATAGGAGGAATCATTGAGATTAATTCGTATAATTGATTTAATAACTTATATACTGCGTGTATAAATATGAGAAAATTTTAAATTCGTAGACTCGTTGTGGCTCTTCAAGATGAAACTCCAAATCAGTGCTATTTTCGTAGTCCTCCTAGTAACTTTGGTGAGTTTAACTAATGGACAATGATTTCACTTTTTTTATTTTAAGATACCTCTCAATAATTGTTTTATCACATTTCACAGCCAAAAATTGAGTGTAACTGTATTTGGTCCAATAAATACTTAAGCCTTTGCATTTAAACACGAATTCAATTCAACCTTAAAAAAATTTAAGAAAAATTAATTGGTGCTCAATAAGATTAACCTCAAAATTTTATATGGGTCTTGAGATTTGGTACCAAATATATAAATGCAGAATATCAGCACAATCGAAATAATATTTCGGGAATTATGCAAAGAATGAAATATGTGAAAAATAATTTAAAAAATCGAATTCGATGGTTCTGATAATGTGATTCTCTTGAAAGCTTGCATGAACATTCAGTAAATCAGTCTTGATTCAGAAAATAAATATCACTTGAATCGGATATCTTGTTATGAAAACATAGAAATTCTACCTATTGATATTACCTACAATTGAATTTTCTATTGTTCTGTTAACACTATGGCCACAAAATTTTGCATGGAATTTCAGTAGGGGAAGGAGAATTATAATGATCCCCTTAAGGGAAAATTTCAATTGTGGCTAAAGTTGAAGGCAAAACCGCAAGATTTGAATTGTTGAAGGTAGTGAATTTACTTAACTTTGTATCTGCCTACTTATTTTTCATTTCATCTGTGTAGTTTTTTTGTATTACATATTTTTGTTAAGGTTTAGTAAAGGATCATTTTATACACCCCTGTGGATAAAATGATCTCTGGGGTAGGGGCAAAATGATCCCAGGGATCATTTTGTACTATAGGTTAATAAATATCAAATAAAAATGAAATAATAAACTCTGCTGTTTATTTAAATGATAATATGTATTGTTCATAACAATTTAAGTATGTAAGCAAGTGACACAAAACGAAAATATTCGATGGGTTGAAAAATAAAATTTTTCTTGGGCGTTCCTCAAAGTCGAGAGAAATTCATCCACCACATTCTTATTAAAACCACGCGCACGCATTGTAATGTCTGGATATCTACGTCTAAATCCACGAAGCCATTCAAGTCCAGCTTTTCCTTTAGCTTCGGAAAATTGATGCGGTAAATTATTTCTTTTCTGCCATTTTTGGTGAGCTGAGGTTAAGAATTCCTGAGTGGTCAGCCCGTATATTATTCTGGACTCCATGTCAACAAGTTCCAGTTCTTGTTCCAGGTTGAACACTGTTTGTTAGCTACCTAACTTTTTAGCTGAGCCTACAGCTATTTTATTTTTACCTTTGGCTCTTCTTTCTAATACCATCACAGGGACCTCAAATTCTCTTCTCGCGATTTTGTAAGCCATACCATCTCTAATGCCTTTTGCATATGTTCTTCAGGTCTCTTTTGGCGATTAGTTTTACGTTTATGAATTCTCGGCATAATCTGTAAACAAAAACTATTAATGGGGTAAAATGATTCCAGGGATCATTTTAGACACACAGAAGGGATCATTTCACCCCAAATACCAAATTGCAAAATTTCGATCAAAACAAACCTTCACATACCGCGTGCGATGATCGAATATTGCTTAAATATAAGCTAACTGCTACTAATACCCGCAAATAAACAACATTTCAGTAAACACTTACATGTAAAAAAAACGAAAGTCCAAAAACATGCTTACCTTAGATCCGAGCCACACTTTTTGATTATTTTTTATTAAAATCACGCCAAGCACTCGCACCGCATTGGCATTTCACAGGTAACTCGTAGGGGCGCAGGGGAACATGTTTCATCTGTATTTGGATAGATTGTACAAGCTGCTTCTGATTTAGGGCGGAGGATCATTTGACCCTTAGGGATCGTATTACCTCACTTTCCCCTATATCGGTGTTCATTCAAAAAAAAATTTCACTCGAATCAGATATCCTGTTATGGAAATATAAGGATTCTTCGTTTCAATATTTCAATTGAATTTTCTATGCTTCTGTTAACACTATGGACACAAAATGCTGCACGAACATTCAGTATATTAATCTTCATTTACAAAATAAATTTCAATCGAATCGGATATCTTGTTATGGAAATATGAACCATCAAATTTATTTTTTTTTCATTCTTTCACATATTCGATTTTTTGAAGCATTTCCAGAATAGGTATTATTCTGATTGTGCTGAGATTCTGCATTTTCATATTTGATATCAATCTCAAGACCCATATAAAATTCAAAACTAATAGCATTGTTCAAACAAGGGTAACAGTCTTATTGCTCCACCAAAGAATGAGCGCTCGAAAGCTCATGCTCAGGTCTTTTCTTGAATTTTTCTGTTAGAAATTGACAGTTATTTGATCAACAAGGTTTTCAATGACATTGACTAATGGCTTCGATCTATTAACGCTTTGAAATATCGATCATTAGGCGCCAGATCAATAAACGAGTTAATTACAAGATTTTTACGTCGACCGCATTATAAATTGAGAATAAATTTTTGTTTGAAATACATTTTCATTTCGCGAAAGACATACATTTGACATTATGAAATTTCTTGTTCCTTCATTTTTGTTTTGACATTACACGTAGTGCTTCTGAATGCTGTGTTCGGTTGCCCATGAGGATTTTTCCTTAAAGCAGCATAAATCAAACATTAATATGTATCATTATTGTTCAATTCCGAATACATTCAACTCACTTCTTATTTTGAGGTTGACGAAAAAAACTCTTTGATGTATATTTATCGTTACTTCATCACATTATGTAGTAAAGACTCCACATTGGGATATCTCATACTCATTTTTTACAGAAAACATTTTTTTGTCACGAATTGAATGGAGAAATAAAAATAGTTCTTAGTTTAAAACAGCTCAGTGGTTCACTACTTTTTTTCGAATATTTTTAACTGAAACTTTAACACCCCCTATCTTGGAAATAATGCTTTTCCGGACCTACATTTATGGGATTTTTTTTTCATAAAATGATCTTTGGAATCCTCCCCTATACTTTCTCGTCCATTCAGTATCATTCTGTATAAAGTGCTATCAATAACGAGATATTATCCTTTATTTTTTAGAGCATTGTATCTGCCCAAGTTCCTATGGCACCCCCAAGACCATCGGGTGCTGGAGGGCAAGGAGGTGCAGGGGGTGGTGCAGGAGGTGGTGCTGAAGGGGGCTTTGGAGGTGGTGTCAATATGGGTTTTAATGCAGGAGCTGGTGGAAAAGCTGGTGGTGGTGGGAGTTGGGGTGCTAATGGAGCTGCTGGGGGGCAATAATAGGTGAATATCAAATAATACTTACAATTTCTATGAGAATATTTAACGAAAAACAAGTCCTAGAGTACAAGTTAATCAGTCGATCACTTCATTGAAATCTAATACAGGTATGGAAATTCACATCGGAAACATAAGATATTCAATGCATTAGAAAAATTATTTTAGCGTCCAGTTGAACAGTTGTATATTCGTTACGTGCTACAAAACTGATTGAATCCAGTTGTCCGATTGTAATTATGTAGTGTATTCTCTTTTTTAACGTTGGAAGTGTTTTAATTCAAACGGTATTCATGCCCGCAAGGTGTCAATCACTACAGCTTTTACCCTACGTACTTAATATATTTATTCTAAAAGTGACAAAATATCATTATTGAATTCATCTCATTTCTTTTTTCAGGTATAACAAAGACCAAGAAATGAACAGAACTAAGATGTTAATAAATTGTATGAACCTCCAATGAAATATTTGTTTTAATTAATAAATGTTTTTCGTTAAGCTCATCCTCATCCCAAGTATTCATAAGTGTGAATGAAAAAAACATTTTACGAATTCTAACAAAAACTTCGAAGGTAATAGCTACACATTTTTTATCCAATGTTTCTTCCTCATTTCCAAGATAACTCAAATATTTTTTACACGGTAGGTACGTATATTTTTCGTTATTATCAAGAAAAATAAAAAACTAAATAACCCTACTCAAATATATCGGTACAATAATTGCCTATTTGTTATCTGAAATAGGTCGGAAATATAAAATTGAGGCATATAAATAGGTGAAAATACACCCACTTCAGTATTCCTTTGAAATCGTTGCTTTGTGCTGAATAATTTCTAATATGTTCTCATACAACACAATTTTGGCAATTTTTGTCTCCATGTTAATTCTTATAAATGTAAGTACCAAAACAATAACATTGAAAAATTGCACAAATATTGTTGAATATTCATTTTTTGTCATAAGATAATTTTTGAGCGCTTGTTCTACTTAAAACGAGTAATTTTTGAATTTTGGTCTGAAACAATAGGGTTCGACTCCCTCATGACGAATTCATTGTCAAATTCGTCCGTGGGACCGGCATTCCGTCCGTTAGCACAATAACTTTCGAGGGGATTGTCCTAGAGACTTGAGATAATAAAATACCTCCGTTAAGGTCGTTAGCCAGACGAATCGTACAGGATGTTCCATAAAATATGGCCATTCAAAATGTTTGTTTCCGAATAGCTCAGACAAAACGTAACTAATCGAGCTGAAACGTTGTTGTCACATGCAAGAGGTTTATAATGAGCCGTATGCAAAATTTCGTGGCTATAGTGTACACAAAACCGTAAAAAAATGCAATTGGAATACTGAAAGAGAAAACCTCATATTGCCATAAAAAAGCAAATTTAAATGAAATTTATTTTGTAAACGAAGTTTGATAAACTGAATTTTCATACAAAAGTATGTAGTCATAGTGTTAACACAACCATTGAAAATTCAATTGGAATTTGGAATGTTAGAGGAATCTTTATATTTCCATGAAAAATAGTATATTATATTATAAGGATTAAAAGTGCATATTTTTTTTACGAGCAATATTTGCAGTTGCGAGGCGCAGCCGAGCGAATGCAAAATTGCGAGTTAAAATAGGCACTTTTAGTCCGAATAATATATACTATTTTTTCTCCAACCAAGTCAAAATACAATAAAATTGGTTTTAGTCAGAAATCGTTAATAATTTGGTTATAAATTTGAACACATACTAATGACAGTGATTGTTAACTAAACGTCAAATGCAATTACTTTTAATCCAAGGATTAAAAGTAGCGTTTTTAATCCTAGGATTAAAGTGTTGCTAAGTAACGAGTGAATTTTTGTACGGTAATGGAATTTATGACTTTTGCACCTGAAAATAGTACAAAAATGTCAACATTTTTTGATGGTTGGAGAAAAATGATTTTTTTCCGAAATAATAATTATATACCGATATAAAATTTTCATGAAAAATTTTAAAACACCCTGTGTCTTTGTTTGATTTTTCAGAACATATCATCTGCAGTTGGATCTCCAGTCGATGATGATGAACCCTAATGTACCTACTACTGGGAATATTCTATGCCGGGAAATAAATTTGACATGAAAGCCCAAATCTTCATTTCCCATTTTTCATTAAAATTTATCTAATGAATAAAATTATCTGAAAGCAAAATCAGACCAAGAATTTTTGTGTTACAACTACGAGTACCTGTTCTTTTTGAGTTTCCTCTAACTGGTACTGTATTTTATAAAATCATCCTTGTACTATTTCAATAAGGCGATTTACTAGTTACCAACTGAATGAACTATAGATTTTTTCCCCTATGATTTGTACATTCTGAATTGAAATATCCACTTTATTGATACGGAAACTCATTAAGAGATTAAGATAGTACCTAATGTTTGTACTATAAACGATAAAAAATTTCCAGGACGGGGGAATAGGTACATATTTTTTAGTTCCATCATAGGGTGAGTTTTTGTAGTATGGGGCACCCTCAGTTAGATCAGAATCTAATCTCATTATTTTTATCGATAATGGTGTGAATGAATGTTATTTTATGGCCGATATTATGCTGTAAATGGAATAGAAATAATTCTGGGAAAACTAACATTCAACAAAAATTGAAAATATAGCCACGACAGGAAACAAAATGACCCAGTCCAAGTATCAGTAAAATAAGCGGCTATTTGTTATTTAAAATTGGTCTGAAAATAAGATTTTGGACAATTCAAATAGGTAGAAATAATTCACTTAGAATTGCCTTGAAATCGTTTCTTGTTGCTGTACAAAAAAATTCCCGCAATTTTCGTCTGCATGTTCATTCTTATGAATGTAAATACCAATACCTTTTCAGTAAAATTTTTGGTAATTCAACATTAAGAAATTGCTGGAACTAGTTGATCATTCAATTTTTGTTAGTCACATTTTATATCACCAGATAATAATACCACTAAAATTAAATATTACCATTGTTTACTCTTAAACAATGATATTAACATTAAAATTTACGATTGTCATCATGAGAGCAGATTACTTGACAAATTCGAAGTTGTTCCCTAACTACGACTGGCGAAAGTTTTCCAAAACGACCTTCAATGAATTATTTGATATAATTATTCATAAATGTTTTTTCTTTATGTTCATCCTCAATTCCTCATCCCAAATTTTCATAGATATGAATAATTCTAAAAATATACGGAGTTAAATATACGATCCTTCTACGAATTCTAAAGAATTTCAAATGAAATTGCTAAACATTTTTTATTCAATGTTTCTTCCTCATTTCCAAGAAAACTCAAATAATTTTTAAAATAGTAGGTACGTAAATTTTTCGTTATTATCAAGAAAAATAAAAACTAAATAACCCTACCCAAATATCTGTAGAATAATTGCCTATTTGTTATCTGAAATTGGTCGAAAATATAAAATTGAGGCAATATAAATAGGTGTGAATATACATTTACTTCAGTATTCCTTTGAAATCGTTGCTTTGTGCTGTATAATTCCTAATATGTTCTCATACAAAACAATTTTGGCAATTTTTGTCACCATGTTCATTCTTATGAATGTAAGTACCAAACCAATGCTATCTTG
The DNA here is from genome assembly GCA_013421045.1 of Propylea japonica. Lineage (NCBI taxonomy): Eukaryota > Metazoa > Arthropoda > Insecta > Coleoptera > Coccinellidae > Propylea > Propylea japonica. Next base: position 30,085 of record JACDNR010000526.1, on the reverse strand, counting down.
GAAATAATTTTTGAGAATACAACATTAGGAAATTGCCAGAATATTGTTGAATATTTATTTTTTATCATAAGATATTTGTTGAGCCCTCTTTCTACTTAAACGAGTGCTATTTCCTTCTGCCCAAATGTCTGTAATTTTCGAATTTTGAGCCGCAAATGGTCTCAAACGATAGGGTTCGACTCCCTCATAAAGAATCCGTTGTCAAACTTTATTCTGTCCGTGGAGCTGGCCGTCCGCTCGTCCGTCCGTTTTCAGTACTTCAGTAGGTGCAGTAGCTAGATTTATGCTCAGTTGCAGGAACGTCCATTAAAATTTAAAGGTCCATTAAACCCTTAATCCTCCATTAGTTCCTTGTAATAATGGAGGATTAAGAGTTTAATGGACCTTTAAATTTTAATGGACGTTCCTGCAACTGACACTTAGTCTCCTGTGTTTTCGAGCGCTCTTTCTGCTTAAAACGAGTAATTTTAGAATTTTGGCCTCAAACGATAAGGTTTGATTCCCTCATGACGAAACCATTGTCAAATTGAATTATGTCCGTGGGAACGGCAGTCCGTCCGTTAGCACGATAACTTTCGACGGGATTGATCTAGAGACTTGAGATTATCAGGGTCAGTTCTGGTCGCAAATGCCTCGGTTGAGTTCGTTTACCAGATGAATCTTCCAGGGTGTTCTATAAAATAAGGCCATTCAAATTGTTTGTCCCTGAATATCTCGGACACAACGAAATCAATAGAGCTGAAATGTTGCAGCCACATGCAAGAAGCTCATATTGAGCCTTATGCAGAATTTCGTGGTTATGGTGTACACAAAACCGTAAAAATACAATTGAAATACTGAAAATAGGAAAATTCATATTGGCCTAAAAATCCAATTTAAGTGAAATTCAAAATGCAAAAGTTTGTGGTCATAGTATTAACACAACCATGAAAAATACAATTGGACTGTTGTAAAGAAGAATCTTTATATTTCCAAAAAAATATTTTTTTTTAATTAAGACTGATATACTGAATTTTCATGAAAAATTTTCTGGTCATTATGTTAACTGAACCATAAAACATTCAATGGAAAATTGAAAACTACTAAAATATCAATATAATCACCCTGTGTCTTTGTTTGATTTTTCAGAACATATCATCTGCAATTGGATCTCCAGTCGATGATGATGAACTACTCGGAATATTCTATTCCGGGAAATAAATTTGGCATGAATGCCCAAATCTTCATTTCCCATTTTTTTCATTGAAAGTTATCTGATGAATAAAATTATCTGAAAGCAAATCAGACATCAGACTAAAAGTTTTTGTGTTACGACTACGAATACCTGTTCTTTTCAAGTTTCCCCTAACTGGTACTGTATTTTATAAAATCATCCTTGTACAATTTCAATAAAGCGATTTACTAGTTACCAACTGAATGAACTATAGAACTTTTTCCCCTATGATTTGTATATTTTGAATTGAAATATCCACTTTATTGATACGGAAACTTGAATTAAGAGATTTGAATGGTAATATTTGTACTATAAGAGATAAAAAATTTCCAGGAAGGGGGAATAGGTACATTTTTTTAGTTTGATTATAGGGTGAGTTTTTAAGTATGAGACCCCCTCAATTAGATCAGAATCTAATCTCACAATTTTTTTCGATAATGGCATAAAAGGATATTATTTTATGACTGATATTATGCTGTAAATGGAATAGAAATAATTCTGGGAAAACTAACATTCAACAAAAATTGAACATATAGCCACGACAGGAAACAAAATGACCCAGTCCAAGTATTAGTAAAATAAGCGCCCATTTGTTATTTAAAATTGGTCTGAAATTAAGAGTTTGGACAATTGGAATAGGTAGAAATAATTCACTTAGAATAGCCTTGAAATCATTTTTTGTTGCTGTATAATTTCTAATGTGTTGCTGTACAAAAAAATGCCCGCAATTTTCGTCTCCATGTTCATTCTTATGAATGTAAATACCAATACCATTTCAGTAAAAATTTTTGGTAATTCAACATTAAGAAATTGCTGGAATTAGTTGATCATTCAATTTTTGTTAGTCGCATTTTATATCACCAGATAGTTTTTTCGAAATAGTAATACCACTAAAATTAAATATAACCATTGTTTACCCTTAAACAATGATATTACCATCAAAAATTTACGATTGTCTTCATGAGAGCAGATTACTTGACAAATTCGAAGTTGTTTCCTAACTACGACTGGCGAAAGTTTTCCAAAACGTCGAATTATAGAGAGGAAGAGAAAAGTTATTGAGCATGATGGAAAAAACTAGAATTTCACAAAACACTCCTAAGTATAAGTTTGATTTTTCAGCACATATCATCTGCAGTAGGATCTCCAGGCGATGATGATGATGGAAAAGAACACTGTTCTATGTTGGCAAATAAATTTGGCATCTATGCCCAAATCTTCATTTCCGATTTTATTATTACAATTCATCTAAGGAATGGATTCCTCTGAAAGCAAAATCAGACTCAAATTTTTCTGTTATTCATACCTATGATTTTCTCTAATTGGTTCTGCATTCTAATTGCTCTTGTAGAAACTATTTAACAAGGTTATAAACGAGTTACAAAATGAATGAAAGAACTATTTTCCTTATAATTTATAAATTTTGAATTGAAATATCTACTATATCGATAAACAAAATCATGAGAGATGCAGAAGTGATGTTTGTATTTTAAAGTAATGAGAAGAAAATTCTAGGAATGGAATTAAGTTATACAGGTGGAGATCGAGGGGGAGGGGAACTCGAGGAACGTTCACCCTCCCCCCCAAAAAGCCCTCGACCACCTAAAATTTTGCTGACATACAATTTTCTTTGACCCAATTTCTGAACGGAGGTTTGATTGAGGGATACTAAATTTAGTCATTTTAACATTGCCTGAAATACCAGTACCTTATGGTTTTTGAATATCTAAAAGTCCCCCTCCCCCCTAGAAACAGGCCTGGATCCGCGCCTAAAGGTATAGGTATCTATTTTCCCTTTTTAGTTCCATTACACAGTAATATCCAAATCTCAGAATTCAATCGCACGATTTTTTTTATATTGGTTTTCAAGGAACTTATTTTATGGTTGATATTTTGATATTATGCTGTACCTAAATGAAAGAGAAAAACTTACTGAATATTTTAAAGGAAAAAAAATTAACTCATTCGGAATAGCAATATTCATCCTTGTTCTGGGAAAACGAAAGATATGACAGCAATATGTTTACACCCCCATTATTTTTATTATATTTTATTCACGAGGTTCTCGCACAGAAAAATATGTGAAAAGCATGTGATTCTACTGTATTAACCAGTGCAAAATTTGATCGTAGAAAATCGAAGAAGAAAATACCACATGACAAGTAGGGGAAGGTGAGGTATAATGATCCCCTTAAGGAAAAATTTTAATTGTGGCTAAAGTTGTAGGCAAAACCGCAAGATTTCAATTGTTGAAGGTAGTGAATTTAATTAACTTTGTATCTGCCTACTTAGTTTTCATTTCATCTATGTAATTTTTATGTATTAGACATTTTTGTTAAAGTTCAGTAAAGGATCATTTTATACACCCCTGTGGATAAAATGACCCCGGGGGTAGGGGCAAAATGATCTCAGGGATCATTTTGTACTATAAGTTAATAAATATAAAAAAAAGGAAATAAAGAACTCTGCTATTTATTTAAATGATAATATGTATTGTTCATAACAATTTAAGTACAAAGCAAAAATATTCGATGGGTTGAAAAATGATATTTTTCTTGGGCGTTTCTCAAAGTCGGGAGAAATTCATCCACCACATTCTTATTAAAACCTCGCGCACGCATTGTAATGTCTGGATGTCTAAGTCTAAATCCACGAAGCCATTCAAGTCCAGCTCTTCCTTTAGCTTCGGAAAATTGATGCGGTAAATTATTTCTTTCTGCCATTTTTGGTGAGCTGAGGTTAAGAAATCCTGAGTGGTCAACCCGTATATTATTCTGGACTCCATGTCAACAAGTTCCAGGTTGAACGCTTTTTGTTTGCTACCTAACTTTTTAGCTGAGCCTACAGCTATTTTATTTTTACCTTTGGCTCTTCCTTCTAATACCATCACAGGAACGTCAAATTCTCTTCTCGCGGTTTTGTAAGCCATACCATCTCTAATGCCTTTTGCATTTGTTCTTCAGGCTTCTTTTGGCGATTAGTTTTACGTTTATAAATTCTCCGCATGATCTGTAAACAGAAACTATTAATGGGATAAAATGATTCCAGGGATCATTTTAGACACACAGAGGGGATCATTTCACCCCAAATACCAAATTACAAAATATCGATCAAAACAAAACTTTAACATACCGCGTGCGATGATCGAACATTGCTTAAATATTAGCTAACTGCTACTAATACCCGCAAATGAAACAACATTTCAATGAACACTTACATGTAAAAAAACGAAAGTCAAAAAACATGCTTACCTTAGATCAGAGCCACACTTTTTGATTATTTTTTAATAAAATCACGCCAAGCACTCGCACCGCATTGACATTTTACAGGTAACTCGCAGGGGCGCAGGGGAACATGTTTCATGTGTATTTGGATAGATGGTACAAACTGTTTCTGATTTACGGCGGGGGATCATTTGACCCTTAGGGATCGTATTACCTCACTTTCCCCTAAATGTATCTGTAGGTCAATATAAGTACTTCCCTATATCGAACGTCTGTATAACGAATTTACCTGTATAACGAAGGCCATGTTAAAAATAACCTAGAACGAAGTAAATTTTCTGTATCAGTCAAATTCAATTCTGAAAGTGGAACCGTCCGGCCGTCAGTTAGCACAATTTCTTTCGAAAGGATTGTCCTAGAGACTTGAAATTTTCAGGCAGAGTTCTTTTCCGAAATGGCTCGCTTAAGTTTGTTTACCAGTCAAATCTTACCGGTTGTTCCATAAAATATGGCCATTAGATTTTTCCCCTCATTATCTCAGACAGAACGAAACCCTTCGAAATGAAATGTTGCGGCCCTAGGCAAGATGCTCATAATAAGCTTATGTGCATTTTGTGGCCATAGTGTGAACAGAACCATAGTAAATTCAATTGGAATATTGAAAAGGAGAAACTCCATATTTTCATAAAATATATACGATTCGAATGAAATTTATTTCATAAATAAATTTTGATACATTGAATGTTCATGCAATTTTGTGACCATAGTATTGAAAGAACCTTAGAAAATTCAATTGGAATTTTGAAAAGAAGATCTTCATATTTCCAAAACAAAATATCCGATTTGAGTGAAATTTATTTTATGAATCAAGACTGATATACTGAATGTTCATGCGAAATTTCAAGAGGATCGCATCATCAGAACCATAGAATTCAATTTTTGTAATTATTTATTTTTTACATATTTCATTTATTGAATAATTTCCTGAATATAATTCCGATTGTGCTGATATTCTGCATTTATACCTATATTTGGTATCAATCACAAATTCCATATAAAACTTTGAGTTGATAGTCTTGCTCCACCAAAGAACGAGAGCTCAAGAGCTACTGCTCAGAGTTTTTCTTGATATTTTCATGTCAAATACCCGCCTTGTAATTTTTATCAGAGAAAAAGAATGTTATTTATTGTCTAAGACAGTCAGCATTAACCTATGGTCCTCCCGCTCTAATCTATTAAATTTTCTCGATGTAATTCAGATATACACCCTGCAAAGTAACAGAACTACATAATTATTTACTCATTTAAAGAAAAAACTTCCATGAATTTGAGGATGTAATATACCAATTCTCAAAGTGACATAATATCATTATTAAATTAATTTCATTAATTTTTCAGGCCAAGAAATGATCAAAAACCAAGATGTTAAGAATTTGTTTAAAAATTTAATGAAATATTTGTTTCAATACATAAATGTTTTTTCTTTTTGCTCATATCGTCATCTCACATTTTCATGAATGTGAATATTTAAAAACGAACGGAGTCGAGTGTACGAACATTTTAAGAAATCCAAAAAAACTTCGAATGTAACTCCTATATATTTTTTATTCCAACTCAAATAATTTTTAAAATATTAGGTACGTATATTTTTCGTTATTATCAGGAAAAATGAAAAACTAAATAACCCTACTCAAATATCTGTAGAATAATTGCCTATTTGTTATCTGAAATTGGTCGAAATATAAAATTGAGGCAATATAAATAGGTGTGAATATACATTTACTTCAGTATTCCTTTGAAATCGTTGCTTTGTGCTGTATAATTCCTAATATGTTCTCATACAAAACAATTTTGGCAATTTTTGTCACCATGTTCATTCTTATGAATGTAAGTACCAAACCAATGCTATCTTGGAAATAATTTTTGAGAATACATATATATATATATTGAGCAAGAAAAAATACAACAAATATTTATCTTATACAGCTAGTTGCCGTCTGCTCAATCCCTTCCTCCAAGCGTTCCTGTCCTGTGTGATTCCCTCATCTAGACCTCGTTCCTCCATAGCTTTCCTGACGCCCTCATTCCATGATCTTCTCGGCCCTCCTCGTTTTCTCTTTCCTGGTGGTTTCCAGTTAAAAAGTGTCTTAGGCCACCTCTCTTCAGGCATTCTCATAAGATGTCCAAACCAGCGTAGACTTCGTTCTTCGATCCTTTCTACAATTGTTTTTTCGGCATTCATTTGTCTTCGGATGACATCATTGGGAATATGCTGTAGCCTAGATATTCTGGCTCCACGTCTTACATAATCCATTTCTACCGCCAGCACCCTACGCCTCATTTCAGCATTGAGTGTCCACACTTCACTTCCATAACAGAGAACAGATTCCACCATTGTTTCGCCAATTCTCTTTTTGACGCGTTTAGAGATGTTCTTATCCCACCATAACGAATTGAGGCATCCAATAATTCTCCTGCTTTTCTGGATTCTGTTCTTTATTTCCTTCTCTCCTATTCCACTCTGATCCACAATAACTCCGAGATATTTGAACTCTTTTACTTGATTGATTGTTATTTCTTCAGTGAGAAGCACTTCAAACTGTGCGTCAGTATTAACCGCTAGGTATTCAGTTTTCTGTAAACTTACTTGTAGCCCCCATTTTTGATATTCTTTATACAGTCTTCTCAATATAAATTCTAGGTCGTACGAGTCTTGTGCCAATACTACTTGGTCATCTGCGAAGTTAAGTGTGATGAGATAAGTTTCATTTACTGGTATGCCCATCCCGATACAGCTCCTTTTCCACTCCCGCAAAACTACTTCCAGATACAAATTGAATAAAATGGGCGACAAACTGCATCCCTGGCGAAGCCCTTTTGTTACCTTTATCGGTCTAGACATCTGTTCTCCATTCCTGACATAGGCCACATTTCCACTATATAGTTCCTTCAACATGTTCAGAAGATGTTCGCTTAAGCTGGTGTGTGTGAGAGCCTCCCACAACTTCTTTTGTGGCACTGAATCGTAGGCCTTCTCCAGATCAATAAAGGCCAGATGCACTTCTTGGCCTGTTGCAATTCTCTTTTCCAAGATCTGCTGGAGAGAAAAAAGATTATCCACGCATGATCGACCTGGCATGAAACCACTCTGGTCTTCGCTTATAAAAGTTCCAGTTTCCTGTCTCACTCTTTCTTGAAGTATCCTTCCGAACAGTCGGCTTATACTACCAGTAACACTCAGCCCTCTGTAGCACGCTGGGTCCTTTCTATTCCCTGTATTTTGAGAATACAACATTAGGAAATTGCCAGAATATTGTTGAATATTTATTTTTATCATAAGATATTTGTTGAGCCCTCGTTCTACTTAAACGAGTGCTATTTCCTTCTGCCCAAATGTCTGTAATTTTCTAATTTTGAGCCGCAAATGGTCTCAAACGATAGGGTTCGACTCCTCATAAAGAATCCGTTGTCAAACTTTATTCTGTCCGTGGAGCTGGCCGTCCGCTCGTCCGTCCGTTTTCAGTACTTCAGTAGGTGCAGTAGCTAGATTTAGTCTCCTGTGTTTTCGAGAGCTCTTTCTGCTTAAAACGAGTAATTTTAGAATTTTGGCCTCAAACGATAAGGTTTGATTCCCTCATGACGAAACCATTGTCAAATTGAATTATGTCCGTGGGAACGGCAGTCCGTCCGTTAGCACGATAACTTTCGACGGGATTGATCTAGAGACTTGAGATTATCAGGGTCAGTTCTGGTCCCAAATGCCTCGGTTGAGTTCGTTTACCATATGAATCTTCCAGGGTATTCTATAAAATGAGGCCATTCAAATTGTTTGTCCCTGAATATCTCGGACAAAACGAAATCAATAGAGCTGAAATGTTGCAGCCACATGCAAGAAGCTCATATTGAGCCTTATGCAGAATTTCGTGATTATGGTGTACACAAAACCGTAAAAATCCAATTGAAATACTGAAAATAGGAAAATTCATATTGGCCTAAAAATCCAATTTAAGTGAAATTCAAAATGCAAAAGTTTGTGGTCATAGTGTTAACACAACCATAAAAAATACAATTGGACTGTTGTAAAGAAGAATCTTTATATTTCCAAAAAAATATTTTTTTTTAATTAAGACTGATATACTGAATTTTCATGAAAAATTTTCTGGTCATTATGTTAACTGAACCATAAAACATTCAATGGAAAATTGAAAACTACTAAAATATCAATATAATCACCCTGTGTCTTTGTTTGATTTTTCAGAACATATCATCTGCAATTGGATCTCCAGTCGATGATGATGAACCCTAATGTACCTACTACTCGGAATATTCTATGCCGGGAAATAAATTGGCATGAATGCCCAAATCTTCATTTCCCATTTTTTCATTGAAAGTTATCTGATGAATAAAATTATCTGAAAGCAAAATCAGACTAAAAGTTTTTGTGTTACGACTACGAATACCTGTTCTTTTCAAGTTTCTCCTAACTGGTACTGTATTTTATAAAATCATCCTTGTACAATTTCAATAAGGCGATTTACTAGTTACCAACTGAATGAACTATAGAACTTTTTCCCCTATGATTTGTATAATTTGAATTGAAATATCCACTTTATTGATACGGAAACTTGAATTAAGAGATTAGAATGGTAATATTTGTACTCTAAGAGATAAAAAATTTCCAGGAAGGGGGAATAGGTACATTTTTTTTAGTTTCATTATAGGGTGAGTTTTTAAGTAGGAGACACCCTCAATTAGATCAGAATCTAATCTCACAATTTTTTTTCGATAATGGCATAAAAGGATATTATTTTATGACCGATATTATGCTGTAAATGAAATAGAAATAATTCTGGGAAAACTAACATTCAACAAAAATTGAAAATATAGCCACGATAGGAAACAAAATGACCCAGTCCAAGTATCAGTAAAATAAGTGACTATTTGTTATTTAAAATTGGTCTGAAATTAAGAGTTTGGACAATTCAAATAGGTAGAAATAATTCACTTAGAATTGCCTTGAAATCGTTTCTTGTTGCTGTACAAAAAAATGCCCGCAATTTTCGTCCCCATGTTCATTTTTATGAATCTGAATACCAATACCATTTCAGTTAAATTTTTTGGGAATTCAACATTAAGAAATTGCTGGAATTAGTTGATCATTCAATTTTTGTTAGTCGCATTTTATATCACCAGATAGTTTTTTCGAAAGAGTAATACCACTAAAATTAAATATAACCATTGTTTACCGTCAAACAATGATAGGTATTACCATTGTTTAAACAATGGTATTACCATCAAACATTCACGATTGTCATCATGAGAGCAGATTACTTGACAAATTCGAAGTTGTTCCCTAACTACGACTGGCAAAAGTTTGCCAAAACGTCGAATTCTAGGAGAGAAGAGAAAAGTTATTGAGCATGATGAAAAAAACTAGATTTTCATAACAAAATACTCCTAAGTATAAGTTTTGATTTTTCAGAACATATCATCTGCAGTAGGATCTCCAGGCGATGATGATGATGGAAAAGAACACTGATGTACCTACTACTCCGAATATTCCATGTTGGCAAATAAATTTGGCATCTATGCCCAAATCTTCATTTCCAATTTTATTTTTACAATTCATCTAATGATAAACTCCTCTGAAAGCAAAATCAGACTCAAATTTTTCTGTTATTCATACCTATGATTTTCTCTAATTGGTTCTGCATTCTAATTGCCCTTGTAGAAACTATTTAACAAGGTTATAAACGAGTTACAAAATGAATGAAAGAACTATTTTCCTTATAATTTATAAATTTTGAATTGAAATATCTACTATATCGATAAATAAAATCATGAGAGAAGTGATAGGTATAGGTATCTATTTTCTCTTTTGTACACAACTTCAATAAAATATTTGTTTTAATAGATAAATGTTTTATCTTTATGCTGATATCCTCATCCCACATTTTCATTAATGTGAATGTTTCTGAAAAGAATGAAGTTGAGTGTACGAACATTTTACGAATTCTAAAAAAACTTCGAATGTAATCGTTACACATTTTTTATTTAATATTTTTCCTCATTTCCAAAAATAACTCAGATGATTTTTTACATAGTAGGTACGTATATTTTTCGTTATTATCAGGGAAAATATAAAACTAAATAAGCCTACGCAAATATCTGTAGAATAATTGCCTATTTTGTTATCTGAAATTGGTCCGAAATATAAAATTGAGGCAAATAAATAGATGGAAATACATTCACTTCAGTAATCCTTTGAAATCGTTGCTTTTGCTGTAATTTCTAATATGTTCTCTTACAAAACAATTTTTACAATTTTTATCTCCATGTTCATTCTTTTAAATGTAAGTACCAAACCAATGCTATTTGATAAGAATTTTCGAGAAGACAACATTAAAAAATGCCCAAATATTGTTGAATATTCAGTTTTGTCATAAGATTTGAAGAAGAATTGAATTTTTGAGCGCTCGTTCTACTCAAACGAGTTCTATATCGTTTTGCCAAATATCTATAATTTTAGAATTTTGAGCCGGCAGTCGGTCCGTTAGCACGATAACTTTCGAGGGGATTGTCCTAAAGACTTGAGATTATCAGTGTCAGTTCGGGTCCCAAATGCCTCGGTTAAGTTCGTTAACCAGACGAATCGTACATGGTGTTCCATAAATATGGCCATCTCAGACAAAATGAAACCTATCGAAATGAAATGTTGCATCCACATGCAATATGATCATAATAAGCCTTTTGCAGAATTTTGTGGCCATAGTGTACACAAAACGATAGAAAATTCAATTGGAATATTGAATAGAGGAAAATTTATATTTTTGCAGAAAAAATAGCCTATTGAAATGAGATTCATTTTGTGAATAAAATTGGATAAACTGAATGTTCATTCAAAATTTTGTGGCCATAGTGTGAACACAGCCATAGAAAATTCAATTGGAATTTGGAAAAGAAGAATCTTTATATTTCTAAAAAAAAGAAAATTTTTTGTCAATTAAGACTGATATAATGAATTTTCATGAAAAACTTTATGGCCATAGTGTTAACTGAACCATAGAACATTGAAACAACTAAAATAGCATTTCAAAACACCATAGGCGATTTTTGGCGGGCTTTGGTTACATCTAACTATCTAACTATGGTTACGTGATTTGACAGAAAATACGTGTATTAACTGTCAAGTGTCAACTATGTAACTATGGTGAGCTGTAGTTACATCGCCAAAATTCGCCTCATGTGTCTTTGTTTGATCTTTCAGAATATATCATCTGCAGTAGAATCTCCAGACGATGATGTTGGTGAAGCACAAAAAGACCCGTAATGTATTACTTCGAATATTCTATGCCGGCAAATAAATTTTGAATGATTGCCCAAATCTTCATTGCCGATTTTTTCACTAAAATTTATCGAATGATTAAATTATTTGAAAGCAAAATCAGACCAAATGTTTTTGTGTTAGGTACGACTACGAGTACCCGTTCTTTTTGAGTTTCCTCTAACTGGACTGCATGTTATAAAACCGCCCTTGTACTATTTTAATAGGCGATGTACCTACCTGTAGTTACAAACTGAATTAACTATTGAACCTTCTTCCTCTATGATTAAGACGTTTGAATTGAAATATCTACTATATTGATACATGATACATGTCAAATATTGATCAGTAGGTATTGGTAAATTCTAGAAGCAGTTGGTGAATTTTCGAAGCAGTTGACAAAATTTCTAAGCAGGCGAAAAAAAATTTAGAAACAGTTGGCAAAATTTCAGAACAGTTGTAGAAATTTCAATTAAAATGGAACAAAATAAATATTCCAAAAAATTTCATGAATTTAAAATGAATTTGACTTTCTAAGAAAAAATATGAAAATATCGGGCAGTAATTTTTGCGCTCTTGTTTCTAGGTGAACACCCTGTATAATATGTGGCCGTACAAAAAAAATGTCCGCACTTTTTGTCTCCATGTTCATTCTTATAAATTTCAGTACCAATGCTATTTCAGTAAGACTTTTGGGAATTCAACATTAAGAAATTGCTTTCCTGAATTAATTTGATCATTCAATTTTTGTTAGTATCATTTTATATTACCTATTACCAGATAGTTTTTTTGAAATAGTAATACCACTAAAATCAAATTATCATCAAAAATTAACGATTGTTATCATGAAAAAAAGTTATTGACCATGATAAATACAACTTAAAAACGAGTGTCATTACAAAACTTCAATGTCTATGTCGATTTTTCAGAAATATTCCTGTCATGATGTAGGATCTCCAGTCGATGAGGATGATGTACTACTCCGAATATTATATGGCGAATAAATTTGGCATCAATGCCCAAATCTTCGTTTCCGATTTTTTTCATTACAATACAATTCATATATATCAATGTCAATCAGATTGTAAATGAAAAAATACACATTCTGAAGATTTCAAGAGTTTGTCTGAAGAAGGTGTCTGATATAGACACCGAAACATTACAATATCCTTTTAATTTGTTTCATTTTTCAGTTTTACTGTTAGGCAACATTTTTTTTCAAGACCAATTTGCTCCTGACAAATAAGTGCAAAGATTCTCGCAGGAGCACTTCACCTTAATCAACATTTTTTAATTATTTTTTCAGAGACTGGGAGTGAAAACCTATGAAGTTTTTAACATAGATTATAGAGTATAGATATATACTATATAATCTTTGGTTTTTAAGAAATACAATTCATCTAATGAATAAATTCATTTGAAAGCAGAATCAGACTCAAAGTATTCTGTTATCTATACCTCTGATGTTCTCTAACTGGTTCTGCATTCTATAAAATTGCCCTTGTAGATACTATTCAACAAGGTTATGAACTGGTTACAAAATGAATGAGAAAACTGTTTTTCTTTATAATTCATAAGTTTTGAATTGAAATATCTACTATATAAATAAATAAAATCAACAAGAGGTGAAAAAGTGATGTTTGTAGGTAATAGGAATGAGAAGAAAAGTCTAGGAAATGGAATAAGTTCATTATCTCAGAAACTAATCGCACGAATTTCATATTGGTGCACAAGGATCTCATTTTATTTAACACAAATAGACCTGATTTTTTTTTGTTAATTTCAATAATAAATGTTTTTTGTTATAGCTGAAATGAAGAATTTTTATATTTTAAGTTTCATTGTGTACTTATTTTCCGCAAAAAAATTTAAATTGGTGGTGTTTTTTTAAAGGAACGGTAGGTTTTTGAGGAACTAAATTTCATTGTGTGATAAATGAATTGATTTACAATGCATGATAATTAAAAAAGTACTCTTTCGAGTGTAAGGCTATTTCACACTTCATGCATATGAAAAATGAGTTTTCATGGTGCACACACCATATATTTGTTTAGTCTTTTAAACAATAAAATGGTCTTATCTATCATATCTTGAAGATTCATGATTCATGTAAGCTCTTCAATTGATGGTCCTGTTTGAGTTGTTTTTTATCCTCTACGTCACCAGTCACCCTTTATATTGGAACTGTATACCAATAGTTCCAAATAGTGTCATCAATAAAATATTGAATAATCCATTGGTAATACTTTGTTTGGAGGACCACTACTTTTTGAAAATTTGGGAAAAACTCAATGTCCAGAGTCAGCGCCTTATTCCAATAGCTATAACAATATATTTACGTATTTTCAAGGTTATAGTTAGTCACAATCCTACCGTTCCTTTAAAAGAACGGTCTCATTCACGTAGCAAAAGTCAGGATTCAAAATTATGTAGAAGCTGAATTCTACCCTGATAATATGTGATAAAGTATGGACAAAATAATTTCATTAGCAAAAGCGATGAATTATAAACGTATGAAAAAACTCATACCTGGACATCATGGGGTATTGGAAGGGCTAATGAATTTCCGAAGAAAACTGCTATTCAAAGTTAATCTAAACACTGAAGAACTTTGTAGGTTATATCCAGAGTTGAAAACTGCATTATTTCAAGTGATAACATTAAGGTCATCAATATTTCTTCATTATAAGCGTGAATAGGGAACTTTTAGATAGGTCTTCTTTATACGGAACGGTAGGTCCATTTGGGTTAATGAAATAGAAAAACCTACTGAATATTTTTAAGGAACATAATAGATCATTCGAAAATGCAAGATTCATCCTTATTCTGGGAAAACGAAAGATATGCAATATGTTTACATGCACCTCATTATGTTTATTACATCTCATATCTTGCACAGAAAAGTCGTAGAAACCATGCCTTCAAGAATATTAGTTCTATAGTCAATAGTCAAAAGTCAAATCTACTGTTCCTGTAGCCCATAACTGTAAAATATTCACATACTCCTACAAATTTTTATTTTCAGAACATGTCGGATGCTGTAGCAGCATGTGATTCTACTGTATTAACCACTGCAAAAACTGATCATATTTAAGAAGAATAAATGACAAATGTGTAAATGTATCTGTAGGTAAATATAAGCATAGACTAACTAAACTAGTTTGTCTATGAATATAAGTATAAACATAACTTCATCCCGAAAGCCTATACTTATTTAACTGTCGTTGCTTTCACCCACCATTTGCAGATAGGGGAAGGTGAGGTATAATGATCCCCTTAAGGGAAAATTTCAATTGTGGCTAAAGTTGAAGGCAAAATCGCAAGATTTCAAATGTTGAAGGTAGTGAATTTACTTAACTTTGTATCTGTCTACTTATTTTTCATTTCATCTATGTAGTTTTTTTGTAGTACATATTCTTGTAAAAATTTTGGTAAAGGATCATTTTATACACCCCTGTTGATAAAATGATCCCCGGGGGTAGGGGCAAAATGATCCAGGATCATTTTGTACTATGAGTTAATAAATATCAAATGTATTGTTCATAACAATTTAAGTTTGTAAGCAAGTCACACAAAACAAAAATATTCGATGGGTTGAAAAATAATATTTTTCTTGGCGTTTCTCAAAGTCGAGAGAAATTTATCCACCACATTCTTATTAAAACCTCGCGCACGCATTGTAATATCTGGATATCTACGTCTAAATCCACGAAGCCATTCAAGTCCAGCTTTTCCTTTAGCTTCGGAAAATTGATGCGGTAAATTATTTCTTTCTGCCATTTTCTGCATTTTTGTGAGCTGAGGTTAAAAATTCCTGAGTGGTCAGCCCGTATATTATTCTGGACTCCATGTCAACAAGTTCCTGTTCTTGTTCCAGGTTGAACGCTGTTTGTTTGCTACCTAACTTTGTAGCTGAGCCTACAGCTATTTTATTTTTACCTTTGGCTCTTCTTTCTAATACCATCACAGGGACCTCAAATTCTCCGCTCTCGCGGTTTTGTAAGCCATACCATTCTCTAATGCCTTTTGCATATGTTCTTCAGACCTCTTTTGGCGATTAGTTTTACGTTTATAAATTCTCGGCATAATCTGTAAACAAAAACTATTATGGGGTAAAATGATTCCAGGGATCATTTTAGACACACAGAAGGGATCATTTCACCCCAAATACCAAATTACAAAATATCGATCAAAACAAAACCTTCACATACCGCGTGCGATGATCGAATATGGCTTAAATATTAGCTAACTGCTACTAATACCCGCAAATAAAACAAAATTTCAGTAAACACTTACATGTAAAAAAAACGAAAGTCCAAAAACCTGCTTACCTTAGATCAGAGCCACACTTTTTGATTATTTTTTAATAAAATCACGCCAAGCACTCGCACCGCATTGACATTTTACAGGTAACTCGCAGGGGCGCAGGAGAACATGTTTCATGGTATTTGGATAGATGGTATAAGCTGTTTCTGATTTACGGCGGGGGATCATTTGACCCTCAGGGATCATATAACCTCACTTTCCCCTAACTTGACCAAAATTTAAGTTATCTCAATCAACTTAAGTTGAAATAGTATATTATGCAACGAGCGTATAATGATAGCTATTAGTCACCGAGTAAACAGCCAGTATGCACGAGTACCATACTATACTTTATCCACGACTACTCTATATATTTTTTGAATATTTTAACATTTTGCGACCGCGACAAGAACCTTCTATGACAAGTGTGGAAAAAGTCAAGTTGACACACGAGAATTTTTGGGAGAACGGTTCATTGTTTATTTTGTAATAAAAATGCTTTAATTGATATACGAAAGTAGATTTGGCCCTCGAATGACAAGGTGTAATCATATTGTAAGTTGGAGTACTTCAGAATACTGAAGAAATACAATTTGAGGAATATTATATCAAAGCCGAATCTATGAAGCATCCGACAGCAGCGGTTTATCTCTAATTATTCCTTGTGATTAATGGGTAATATTATGACCGAGAACAGAGACGTACAATGGACGGATTTTACAATAGTCGTAGATAAAATTTGCATTACAACTATTTGCCAGTTCTCCACCAAAGTTACAGAAATAGTTTAATTCAAAATAATTATTAGATAGACTTTTCTTCTACCTTCAGTGTCCGAATAAATACTTCTCTTCAACATAATACTACTGGTTTAGCTGAGTTCATTGTGGCATTGTCTAGTAATTATTATCATTGAGATGTTATTACTGATATATTATTCTTTGGAAATCAAGAGCTGCCATAATACAATGCACACAAAAAATCAATTACTGAGATTGTTGCAAACGGGGTACCTTACTATTTTACTTATGATATTAGCCCCGAGCAGGTGCTTTTGAGCGATCATTCATTGGTGGAGCAATAATGCTATTACCTCAAAATTTCGTACAGGATTTATTTCCATGTAAGTATATGAATATAACGATCAGGATTATTATATACTATGGAAATTATTGAAAAAACTGAAAAAATCAATAACAAAAAAAAATTACGGTCCTCACGATGCGATCCTTTTGAAATTCTGCATGAACATGCAGTATATCAATCTTTGGTTTTCACTTTAATCGGATATCTTGTTCTAGAAATATAAAATTCTTCTTTCCATTATTTCAATTGAATTTTTTATGGTTCTGTAGATACTATGGCCATTAAATTTAGCATGATGCTTATTTGAGCATCTTTCATATGGCCTTCAATATGGTAGTTTTTTGTACTATTTCGGATTTACTTAGAAAATCAAAAATAATTTTTTATGGCATTTTCAAGTTGAATGTTTCCATATTGTTTTATATTAATGAAAGGTGGTAGTATCACCTTTCAAAAATAGTATATTATATTATAAGGATTAAAAGTGCAACCTTTTTTTACGAGCAATATTTGCAGTTGCGAGGCGCAGCCGAGCGAATCAAAATTGCTAGTTAAAATAGGCACTTTTAGTCCGAATAATATATACTATTTTTTCTCCAACCAAGTCAAAATTACAATAAAATTGGTTTCAGTCAAGAATCGTCAATAATTTGGTTATAAAGGGTATAGCCGGGTTTCAATGGTAAATCTGCCCCCAGCGGCCTTTTCGATTCATATTGAGGGGATCGATTAGGCATTGAATGAAAATGATTCAGCCAACTTTTCAGCCTTTTATATCTAGCCAATTTTTGAGATTTCTGTGAAAAACACTTTTTTCGTTTTTATTTTTTTCTCTTGTGATATCCAAAATTTTTGAATGGTGATTTTCTCTGTCAATTTTTTGCTATTGAAGGAATAGACGTATATTTTTTTGATGAATTTCAGCTGCAAAATCTATTTTTAGGAAAAAAAATAAAGTTTTTGTCATTTGTTTTTCGGTGTTTTTAAAAAGTGTCCACCGCCATTTTTTGACATAAAATGTCTTCTTGGGCCCTTTATACCCTGGAATTTTTTCACATTTTTAAAATTGGTGGAACATTTTGAAAAAAATTAAAACTGTTTGAATTTTAGGATTCAACAGATATCCATCAAATTTTGGTACCGTTGTATTATATTGGCTTCCTGAACAATATTAGTGAAAAAAACAATTGGCCATCTGTTTTAGTTTGGGAGATATGGGCCCCCAAAGTCCGAAAAATATTTCACCTGAAAGTCACTTTTCTCACTACAGAAACACTGAATTACCGCTTTATTAAGTTTAAAGCCTCTCTGAACATTTAACATGAGGATTTGATTCATTTTATTTCAGATATATTCAATAATTGTTGCAAAAAACATCGAAAAAATTCTAGGAAAAGCCCGCAGTTCCTTATGGTAAGTTTGGCACTACCGCGAATTATTTCGCGCGAATATGACACGATGCATACCGGTAAATCCCGCTATCATTTCCTAATGGCACTTGCTGAAAGATGCGGTAGTGCCAAACTTACCATAAGGAACGGCGGGCTTTTC
The DNA here is from genome assembly GCA_013421045.1 of Propylea japonica. Taxonomy (NCBI): domain Eukaryota; kingdom Metazoa; phylum Arthropoda; class Insecta; order Coleoptera; family Coccinellidae; genus Propylea; species Propylea japonica. The sequence continues at coordinate 11,382 of JACDNR010000526.1, read as the reverse complement.
CTAGAATTTTTTCGATGTTTTTGCAACAATTATTGAATATATCTGAAATAAAATGAATCAAATCTTCATGTTAAAATGTTCAGAGAGGCTTTAAACTTAAAAAGCGGTAATTCAGTGTTTCTGTAGTGAGAAAAGTGACTTTCAGGTGAAATATTTTTCGGACTTTGGGGGCCCATATCTCCCAAACTAAAACAGATCGCCAATTGTTTTTTTCACTAATATTGTTCAGGAAGCCAATATGAATACAACGGTACCAAAATTTGATGGATATCTGTTGAATCCTAAAATTCAAACAGTTTTAATTTTTTTTCAAAATGTTCCACCAATTTAAAAATGTGAAAAAATTCCAGGGTATAAAGGGCCAAAGAAGACATTTTATGTCAAAAAATGGCGGTGGACACTTTTTAAGAACACCGAAAAACAAATGACAAAACTTTTATTTTTTTTCCTAAAATAGATTTTGCAGCTGAAATTCATAAAAAAATTATACGTCTATTCCTTCAATAGCAAGAATCGACAGAAAAAATCACCATTCGAAAATTTTGGATATCACAAGAGAAAAAAAATAAAAACGAAAAAGTGTTTTTCACAGAAATCTCAAAAATGGCTAGAGATAAAAAGCTGAAAAGTGTCTGAATTATTTTCATTCAATGCCTAATCGATCCCCTCAATATGAATCGAAAAGGCCGCGGGGGCAGATTTACCATTGAAACCCGGCCTCTTGATACCCTTTGAACAATGCATGACAGTGATTGTCAACTAGACGTCGAATGCCATTACTTTTATCCAAGGATTAATGGATTAAAAGTGTTGCTAAGTAACGAGTGAATTTTTGTACGGTCGAGATTTATATAACTTTTGCACCTGAAATATAGTACAAAATGTCAACATTTTTTGATAGTTGGAGAATAGTATATTATTTTTAAGGATTAAAAGTGCATATTTTTTTTTACGAGCAATATTTGCAGTTGCGAGGCGCAGCCGAGCGAATGCAAAATTGCGAGTTAAAATAGGCACTTTTAGTCCGAATAATATATACTATTTTTTTTTTCTCCAACCAAGTCAAAATTACAATAAAATTGGTTTTAGTCAAAAATCGTTAATAATTTGGTTATAATTTTGAACACATACTAATGACAGTGATTGTCAAGTAGACGTCAAATGCAATTACTTTTAATCCAAGGTTAAAAGTAGCGTTTTTTATCCTAGGATTAAAGTGTTTGCTAAGTAACGAGTGAATTTTTGTACGGTAAGGAAATTTATGACTTTGCACCTGAAAATAGTAAAAATGTCAACATCTGTAGGACCTTTACATCCAAAGAAATCGATATTATTTGGAAGGATCACGAAATGAAAAAGTAAATTAAAAAAAAGGGCTACTCCAAAACTAAGGGGGGTAAACTTCCCAATGTGGGTGTTTGTTGTCGATAATATAAGGTATATTTGATGTCCTAAAATTATAACTAAGTGAGACCAAACACACTGTATATCATTGCGACAATGGCCCACAATCTTACAATAATAACTAATTGAATGCAGAATATTCACTGGTATTTATTTGAAAGTCCACAAATACATAAACAACACATACAAACACATCCATGAAACTGAAATTTATAATTTTTAGATCCGTGCCTGTTCATCCCCTTCTCCTTCCATGAGATCTATTTCTATGATGACCCCTTCGAACCGCAAGATGATGAAGATCCCGATGTAACGCTCCCTGTGTGTTTTTTCTCCTGTGCATCTTTGGTTGCCAGATCTACCATGTCGATGTACTTCTTTTTTGCCTCGCAGGACATTTACACCAACACTTAGCGCCCTCAACTGCGATCTTAGTAACTGGCCAATCACAATGCTTCACCCTTAATTCCCTCAGGTAGTTGAAGAAAGCATTTCTGGTCACTTTACCGGGTCTACAAACCTTCCCCTTGCTCTGTCCACATCCTTGCTTTGGCTGACTTTGTTTCGGTGGTGGTTTGGATTCACCACAACTCTTTTTCGGCGTTCCACAAGCTCCAAACATTATGCGTGAGATTATTTAATTTAGAAGTGTATACAGCTTCTCATTCTCCGAAAACTTAATTCACATTCGAAATTTGATAGGACTCGAATGACAGTGAATGACAAATGAGTGAAAAAGCATCTTTGATTTTAATTAGAGCAAATTGAATCAAGGTATGTTTTGCAAGTTCGGTTTCTAGAACTTTGTCAAGAAAGACAATGGAAAAAACCTCAACTTTCTTCTTAATACCCAACATGGAGGTATTGTACTGGTGATGTAAGTGTTAATTACTTCTTCTGCAAGAGCAGCAGCTTTTATATCTTCCCATAAATCAATTCCAGATGGTCATGCGTAGCTTGATTTCGTTGTACTATTAAAATGGCTTTCATGAACTGCCTGGACAGAGAGATTTGATCATTATCTGTATAACTGGATACAATATATTTGCATTCCACAGACTTTTATGTCATGTGCTTCGAATCAGATGAGATTGGTACAATGACAACTTTTCACACTGCTACCAATGAGAGGCTTTATGAGTCACCAAATTCATCGGTAGATTATGGCCTGCAGACTTTTTGCTTTCACTTTGGCTGGCGTCGATTTCTCTGAACCATGAGGCCTAGCATGCCTTTTAAAGCTAGGGCATGCACCTCGATATCCCGAGTGGCACACGGAAGGGCGATAGAAGAAGGCATTCAAAAGACTGCATATGGGTCGTTTGAAGCTAACATACGCATTTTTGCACATCGGAACTCTGGGACGCCATGCAGCTGTTTGAAGCTACTAACACACCTCTGGGGATTCAAATGATGCCAGAATGCGTAAACGAGACAGTGTATGTTCCGCTTGAAGCTAGATACACCCTCTTGCGAATTCAGAATTTCAGGGCGTCATGCAGGCGTTGAAGCTCCTCTACACAACCCCCAAAATCGAACGGTGCCAAAAACGCAACAAGACAGTGTACGGGCCGTTTGATGCTAACATACACCCTTTTGCGGATTCAGAATTTCAGGGTGCCATGCAGGCCGTTTGAAGCTACTACACACAACCCTCAGAAACTCTAACGGTGCCAGAAGGGCGCAACAAGACAGTGCATGGGTTGTTAGAAGCTAACATACACCTTCTTGCAGACTCAGAATTTCAGAACGTCATGCAGGCCGTTTGAAGCTACTACACAACTTCCAGAAACACGAGTATTAACAGGAAGGACAATACAAGACAGTATATGGGCCGTTTCGAGATAACATACACCATATCGCATCTCCGAATTTGCACAAGAGTCATGCAGACCGTTTGAAGCTACTACACAACCTCTGAGAGCTCGAGCGGCGGAAGGAACGGGTAAACACAATAAGGAAAATACATTATAAAAATCAAAGCCAGCAAATAAGAATTAAAACAATCATACCTATTGAAATTGCCCCTACAGAACCTTCTGGTGACTCTTACTTCTGGACGGACTGGTACTGTTAGGCTACTATTCAGTCTTTGGATTAGTTGTTGGATTATTATGTTTCATGTGACTCACTTATTGGCGGAGAATTCCGCATTTTAAACCCTTTGGAGCCATATGTCCGACCACGCGTGGCCACGCCCCACGTGCTCGGTATCGGGAAATTGTAATTTAATTCGTCGTATGTCTTCAGTGCAGAGATAAAAATCTCCGTTTTTCGTCAACTACGATTGGATGGAACTGACTACCGATAGAAATAATTTTGCTTCGTTACAAACCAAATCAAGTGGGCAAGTTTAGTTTGCACCAACACATTACACAAGCAAAATATAATAATAATAATATAGTGGTAGGTTTCTGTGGCCCATTCACATAACCTAGAGAAATCAGAGTTTTTTCTACTTTTACTCTTTTTGTGACAACGAAGAGCTTGTTGAGTGAGCCCTCTCTTTAGATGGTGCAATCAGTTTTTTTTCCTCATTCATGGAAACCCCAGGAGGTCGTCAATAACCGTTACCTCTTGGGGTGTGCAGAACTGGTTTGCCCATATAAATTGTTCTTAAGCCAGTGACCTCGGGACAGATACATATCACGTGTTTAACTGTTTCTGCTTCTGAAAATACTAGCTGCTAACTTCGTAGTGAAAATGTCCCGTCAGCAGTTCCACCTCACCCGCACAGCTTCATGAGCTTTATGGTATAGGTAGGTCAAAATAATCACGAATATTTCGGACTGAGTAAGCCTAGAGCTGTTTATTGTTCAACAGGCATATATTTGGATCAATTGGCCTCTTCTACGCCCCCGATCCAGCAGGTGTTAACCTTGATGCATAGATATAAATCTGGAAAGAACCTTTCAGAAGTACAATATAGCCATGCACTCAGATAGTCAAGCTGCTATTAAAGCACTGAACTCCTACGTCATCGAATCAAAGATGATCTGGTAGTGCCGAACAAACTCAATGAGGTACACAAGAGAAATAAGATCTTTTCAACCTGGGTTCCTGGCCATTCGGGAATTAAAGGAAACGAAGAGGCCAATACACTTTGCCAAAGAGGGCGCACGGATGTCACTCATTGGCCTAGAATCGTTCTGTGATAAAGCTAAATGTGCCTTTAAGAACAAGTTTTTGGAGAAGGATAAGCCGTGAGGGAAAAACTCTGGCGGAATATCCCAGGGATGAATCATTTCACTAATTCCTTCTAAACTTTGAAACAGCAATATCCAAAAGATATCTGGATCTTGGTAAAGAAACAATTATCCTCCTCACCAGCTTTCTTCAAGACACTGTCACCTTAGGAAGCACTTGTTGACGATGGGATTGTCAGACACTGACGAGTGTAGGTTTTTGGAGGAGGAGGAAGAACCCCCATTCATTCACCTAGTCATGGAATGCTTGGAATTGCGAATGCCTTGGTGAGAAACTTGTAAGTGTGAGGAAACTAGCCCAGTTGAAGACTTCACCATATTGGAGTTCATCAGATCTCTGGAGCTTGAAGGCGAGCTGTGAAGGATGTGGCCAGAACACTTTAATAGGGGGGCACAATATACCTTGGGGTCGAAGTGAACTGTAGCTACTTTTTAAATAATAAACTATAAAATACCAACCTTGATGAACTTTTTGCAAGTTCAATGGCTTTTTTCATTTCCTTGAACACAACAATACCCTGACACCCATATTAAAGTCACTATAATATTGCTCTGTCAGTTGGTTTTATGTTTGTTTATGTGGCACTGCCAGGTCAGCATGGAGCCTTGGCATTGCGATACCAGTATATCTTCAATTGAATTCTAATGTGAAAGAAAAGAGTAAAATACGAAACAAGAGCCTGAAAAAAACGAGAACAAATAATTGTTGAATCTCTTCATTCCACAGGGTTTTTTCAGAACAATGGGTCTCTACTTGTAAAGTCATTTAGAGCAAAAACCACGAAACAAAAGCCTGAGAAAAACAGAGGAAATAATTGTTTCATCTCTTCATTTCACAAGTTTCTCAGTACAATAGGACTCTACCTGTAAAGTTTTTTAGAGCAAAAATCATGGACAGGAGCCTGAGGGGAAATAGAGAACAGATAACTGTTGAATCTCTTCATTCCACAAGGTTTTTCAGAACAATAGGTCCCTACCTGTAAAGTCATTTTAGAGCAAAAACCACGAAACAAGAGCCTGAGAGAAACAGAGAACAGATAATTGTTGAATCTCTTCATTCCACAGGGTTTTTCAGAACAATGGGTCTCTACTTGTAAAGTCATTTTAGAGCAAAAACCACGAAACAGAAGCCTGAGAAAAACAGAGGAAAGATAATTGTTATATCTCTTCATTTCACAAGGTTTCTCAGTACAATAGGACTCTACCTGTAAGTCATTTTAGAGCAAAAATCATGAAACAAGAGCCTGAGGGAAATAGAGACAGATAAGTGTTCAATCTCTTCATTCCACAAGGGTTTTTTCAGTACAATAGGTCTTTACCTGTAAAGTCATTTTAGAGCAAAAACCACGAACAAAGCCTGAAAGAAAACAGAGAACAAATAATTGTTGAATCTCTTCATTCCACAGAGTTTTTCAGAACAATATGTCTCTTCTTGTAAAGTCATTTTAGAGCACAACCACGAAACCACATCCTGAAGATAACAGAAAGAGAAACAGAAGATAATTGTTTATATCTCTTCATTCCACAAGGTTTTTTCAGTACAATAGGTCTTTACCTGTAAATCATTTTAGAGAAAAAACAAAAACCACGAAACAAGACCTGAAAGAAACAGAGAACAATAATTGTTGAATCTCTTCATTCCACAAGGTTTTTTTTCAGAACAATAGGTCTCTATCTGTGAAGTCATTTTAGAGTAAAAACCATAAACCACGAAGTCTGAGAGAAACACAAGGTTGTTCTTACCAAAAATCACCTATTCAACACCATTTTTTCTACGAATATCAAGATTCAGTTATTACGTAAATTGATTTATTTCAGTACATCTTCACAATCTAACCTAAACACATGGGTACATTTCAAAAAGACAAAACTCAATGTTTCCTTCTGCTCCTGCTTCTGCGGCTCCTACTTCTTCTCCCTCGTGACTTAGATCTGCCTCCGCGTCGTCCTCGTCTCCACTACTATAACACAAAGATTTTCCTTTGCCCCCCTTTGTATTTCTTGAGTATAGACCCGTTCTTTGTGTTTCTCGTCTTCGGCATTTGGGATTCCTTGCAAACCTAACTCGATCGGCAGGACACATAGCATGCCATAACTTTGCTCCTTCGACAGCTATTTTAGTTGCTGGCCAATTTACATGTCTGGTTTTAAGATTGTATGAAGTTGAAAAACGGATTTCTGCTGATTCTTTTCGACATATGAACTGCGTGAACTAATAACTTTTGGATTTGGAAACTACAAAATTAGAATTGACGGACTTCAAAATGACGTTACAAACAAAAAATATCACAGGTAACTTTCGGTATTTCATATGATTTGGAGCGGTTGCCTTGCAACAGTTTTTCGAGCTTTCAATTTCAATCAAGAACCATAGCAGATGATTCAAGTGCTTACTGCTTAATTTTCAACCATAGACTAACAAACGGAGTTTTGTCTATGTTTTCAACTTTCGGTGAAGATTGCATACTTTTTTGTGTATTTTTGTTCATTTTGTACTTAAACGGTGCTAAATAGTTTGGCCAAATGTCTATAATTTTGAATTTGAGCCAAAACTGGTCTCAAACGGTAGGGACTCCCTGATGACGAATTCGTGGTCAAATCAATTCGGTCCGTGCAGCTGTCCGTCCAGCCGTCGGCACAATAACTTTCGAAGGAATTGTCCTAGAAACTTGAAATTTTTCAAGGGTGAGTTCGGTCCCTGAATGGTTGCGGTAGGTCAGTTAAACAGCCAACCGTACAAGGCGTTCCATAAAATGGCCATTCAAAATGTTTGTTCCTCAATATCTCAGAAACAAAACGAAACCCATCGAAATGAATGTTTGCGTCCATATAAGAGAATAATATGCTTCATGGGGAATCCTATTGTACTAAATCTATATGCAGAATTTTGTGGCCATAGTGCCAACAGAACCATAGAATATTCAATTGGAAATTTTAAAGAAGAATACCAATATTTCCATAACAGAATAACCGATTGAAGTGGAATTTATTTTGTGATTCAAACTGATATATTGAATATTCATGCCAATTTCAAGAGGATCATGAGAACCATAGAAATTAATTTTTGTGATTGTTTATTCTCTTTATATTTCATTTTTTGAATAATTTCTAGAATATACCTCCGATTGTGCTGAAATTCTGCATTTATATATTTGGTATCATTCCCAAATTTTAAATAAAATTCTGAGGTTATAATCTTATTGCTCCATCCGAAGAACGAGCGCTCAGAACTCCTGCCTCAGGGCTTTCTTAAGTTTTTTCAATAGATACCTACCTCAAAATCTTTTGTTTTTAGTTTTTAATGTTAAAAAGAAAGAGAAATTTCAGGCCAATCATTTTTTAATTCATCTACAGGTATAAAAAAACTTTTATAACTTAAAAACACTTTACAAAACTGAACCTTGTTCAATTTGCTACATAATATTGCTTCTATTATTTTAAATTCATTCCATTCCATTGTTTTCACACATTTTTACGTATAATATCATCGATCCCTTTTCTGTAATGGGCAACTTTATACCCTCCTCCTGGTTTGTTTGCGTAAGAACATCGGTGCCCATGAAGTTATACCATATAATGTAAAGACCTTGAAAAATGAGTACATTAATATATATTCTTTTGAAATCAAGAGCTAGCATAATACAATACATAAAACAAAAACGAAAATCCCTAACTGAGATTAGTGCAAAAAGGGGAACCATACTATTTTTTTCGTATGTACCAGAACTCAGGGAAAAACTGTCAACCCAATTCAAAACAACCTCCATGTATAGCCCTTAAGCCTCCTGTAATTCAAATATGGTACAATTATTCACAAGATGTTCTATTGTCTACCAATTCTCTCTCAGCATTTGCAACAAGGACTCTCAACTTCCACTTGAAAAGCATACAAGGCCATGACCTGTTCTTATACGATTAAAAACAGTCCAAATTTTTCCTGGAAGATCAAATCCAGGAACATTATTGGAGGGATCAGTTATTGAATCTTTGTTTTGAATATTACATGTGTTCCATTCGCATTGTCAAATTGTGTTTTGTTTTAATCGCTTTCATTCCAGGTCGAAAATAATTGATCAAATGGTTTACGTGATTTTAATAGAGGAATCTTATTAGCTGGAATATAAAAATTATTTGACATAATTTGTGGAAGAATTGAATTTATTCAAATTTTCGAAAATAGGGCCTGCCTGCGGATATGTGGAGGAGCAAAGTTAATATTAGAAAGAACTGGTAACCATGGTGTTGGTGTTTTGATTCATTGTTCCAGTTACTATTCTCATGGAAACATGACAAACTGTTGAGTCAAACAGGGCAACAATATTCGGCATTTAATACATAAGTATCTGTCATAGGAACAGAATTCCACATCACCACGGACAGCACCGAGGTCCCTGGAATCACACTGCCTAGGACCTCTGCTGACCTGAACGTTCTGTAACACCATGAGGCAACTGCTAAGAGAGAAAAAAGTGACTCTAATATGAGTACCACAGCATAGTGACGTTGGGGAAATTAAAAAGCTGATGAATGCAATGTGTGCATCAAAGTTAACACTTTCAGCACTTGAGGGATTGGGAGTTGAATAACAGAATAACCCTCTGGAGAGGTCCTGGCCACCTAGGGAGGCTGCGGTTTATTATTAACACCATTGATAAACTTCTTGCGTTTTCATGAATGAGTAGGGTAGATAACAATAAACCTACATGGTCACCTGCTAAAGGCTAATCTAGCCATAACGACCTCAGTTCAAGTAATATATACGTCAGGAATGCGCTGAAAAAATATGTATAGGAATATCGGGATCTAGAACTTCAGATCAAAAGGCAGTGGGAATGTCCAGTGCCAGAACCATTCCTATTTTCATATCAACCAGAGGAATTATTCTTAGAGTGTCGAGTCCAAACTTCAAGAAGCTAGATTTGGATGAGAACCTTCACAAATTAATGAAAACAGCAGTACCTTTCGATACTTCTAGAACGGTAAGGAATTTGTAGGTCACAACGGATACCAGGAACCACCATGGAGGGAAACATTGCAAGACCAACTACCAGGACATCACTGAAATCCGGACCATGGGAGAAGAAAGACGAGCAACCCAAGATACAGAGACATAAGAATCGAACACCTCGGAGCTCAATCTTCCTGATACTTGCTAACAAACGGGATGAGTGAATGTTCCTCTTAGCAGGGAGTGTGAGAGCCGATCTCTATGGGTATGAATATCACACCCTCATACACTAATAGGCTCAAGTCGTAATAGTAATATATGACTCGTATACAACATATTTCTACACCAAAGTTGTGCGAAAATTATATTTATCACTCTTCCACAAAGGTTTTGTAGTAATGAATCACTTTTATATGTTGGTACCAGTAATTCTCCAACCTCCTATATATATATTATGTATATTCAGTACACTAAACTAAACTGTTACCAACATTTTTCAATGCAGAAATAACTAATCAGTCAGTTCTGATAACATTATTTCGATATACTCATGGACCAATATTCAGCAAGGCGAACCAACCCAGGCCATAATTTGATTCTACTCATTAAGAAAGTAATTTTTTTCTTCAATTCATTTGATTGGCTTTTATTAGAAACAATAAAACATATTACCATGATCCAACAAGCCAAAGGACCCACCACTGTCACCATCGCAGGCATCAGTACCTCCATCTAGTTAACCAGCACAAAACATGCCATCTGTCAATGAGTCCCCATACACATGAGGCATAACTGCAGACAGATTTTCTGAGAAGTGGCACTTCCCCAGCTCTAAGCTCATTCGAAAATGCTGAAACAATAGTGAACATAAAGCTTTAATATCACCTTAAGTCTTAACGACACTGCGCAAAAAAATTAACGCACATTCTGAAAATCTCAATTTTAATAAAGTAACTATACATTGACTTATTTTTTATGTTCTTTCGGGAAGGTTTTTGAACGAAACAAGACACATTAAATGAAAGAAAAATTCAGGATTTCACCGAATCTTATGTGAAAGAAGAGGAATAAACAATTTTCAAAATACTGGAATGTTGCTGAGTGTTTTAATACTTGGTATTTCCACCCCTTGCGTTATCTACAGCTCGGCAACGACGGTTCATACTCGATATAAGTGAATCTTGAATGTTCTAACTTCTAATCCTTCCCAGATTTTTCTGATTGGAATCCTAGTCATTAAGAGTAGCTGAATGATCTTCGGACCTTTCTCAGCCTTCTATTGAGGTTGTCCCAAACCTGCGCAATCGGATTGAGATCTGAACTTCTTGCTGTTCCATTCCATTCGAGAGACTTCACCTCTTCGAGGTACTCTTGAACGATGCGCTACGATGGGTCTGGGCATTATCGTTCATAAAAATGAAAATTTCACCAATGTATGGCACAACGGCACTACATGCTCTTCAAGAATGTTCCTTATAAATCTATCAGCATTCATAGCTCCATTATCAACGACCACTAGGACTGTGCGAGCATGTTAAGATATTCCACCCCATACCATAATCGATCCTCCCCCGAAACCAGTATATTCAGGAAATTGCACTGAGCATATCTTTCTGTGAACGTCTGTATACAAGGAACGTCGATCACAATAAGAGGCAGAATCTAGACTCATCTGTGAAGATAACTCTTTCCCAATCAGCCTCTTCCCATGGATGCTCTCTTGCAAAATCCAAACGCGCCCTTCGATGGGCTGGGGTAGGAGCTGGCCTCTTGCCGGGACACATATTCTCTGAGGCGAATTCTTATTGTCTGAGTGCTAATTTT
>JACDNR010000525.1:0-51396 GCA_013421045.1 Propylea japonica | reverse complement strand
GTAGGCATATTCTGAAAATATTAGATGTCACAGGGGGATGAAAAAATTTCGAATAATTTTTCAATTTATTATTTTCACAATAGGTAACCTAACCTGAATTTATTTGTTCGACAACATTGGTGAATACATAAAAATAAGAAATTATTGAAATCTTCACAGTCCTTCTTGACATCTAATATTTTCGGGATATGTTTTTTGAGTTTTAAGCTATCGAATAAAAGTTGATTCATTACATAAAAAGGAAGTGATTCTTTTCTCGGTGGTTTTTTAAGCAGTTGGCCACTTATGGTAGCTAATAATCCTCTATTCGAATCATTGACAGAGTTTATACCTACCTTACCTACCTATGTTATCGAAGGGTTCCATTACAAGCGATGATATGAAATTCGGTCAAAATTCGTACGATTCCAGGTATTGTAACACACATATTACTTATCAAATGACGAAATACTAAATAATTATGATCAAATTCGAAATGAGAAGAGAAATATTTCATACCCAGTCGTGAAGGAAGGTTTTTCTTCTCCTTTTCGCACTGATCTATATTTCATTATCGAATGTTCTCCTCTTCGAAAATTCTCGAACGTGTCATTTTGTTCCAGTCAATTAATGAGAACACGACGTATGAATCAGTGTTGCCAATAGCATTGAAATCACTCACGTATCAGAGAATATCACCGCAAATATTTCACCCGGAGGTCCTTTATAGTCTGGCTCAAATATTGGCAATAAAGAGAGGAATTCGGGATTGAACAACTCAATTTGGTTCGTTACGGGACAAGTCATCTGGCAGGAATTTCTGGGACGCGGTGACGTACTTATTTTCAGGAAGCTGACGGCACACCCTAGACGGTGCCATAAAGCAGGTAATTGAGCATATATTACACGTATCTATCGCTTTTCCAATAACGAATACGTTCGAAAATTTGTGAAACAGTTTATTTATACGGGTTGTTTCAGAATGAATTATATGATAGGTACTGTATAGAAGATGATAGTAAAGGGTTTTCCAATAAGAGATGTTATTTTGATATACAGAGAAAATGCCATTTTTCAATATAAATGATCGGATGTTTATTTCATTATAAAGAAGAAGCTATGCCTTTGATAGTGGAAAATAACATCAGGCAAATGACCACCACGACCACGCTTACAGAACCATATCGTTTTAATGAAATTTTCCATAACCAAATCGCAAAGTGGCTGCCCTATGTCCTCGATAGTCTCACGAATTCCATCTTCCTTTCACGTGGCCCAACGGAATAAGTCGTAAGGTTTTAAAATCACAAGATCTCGGTGGCCAATTGTGATCACCTCTTGAGAGATAATACGGTCCCGGAAACTTTTCCCTCAAAGATCAATGGTTCGTTGCTTGTGTGGCACGTAGAGCCGTCTTGTGAAAGTAAACGTTGTCCAGATCAATACATCCAATCTCGGTCATAAAAAATTATCAATCATCAGAATCATCTCTCGATAGCTCAATCCATTCACCGTAACGGGTTCCACGGTTTATATTCTTCACATCACTAACTTGTCCCAACAGCTCGAAATTTTCCACCAATTTTTTTATTACGGTCTGACAAGTTGCTTCACGACGACCCAAAAATGTTAGAGTTTTACGAACCGTCTCTGCCAAATTTTCATCATTTTTATAGTGAATTTTAATAATTTCAATGCATTTTTGAAGCGTGTATGGTTCCATTTTTATTAATGGCGTAGTTTCTACTTTTCAAATGTCAAAAAATGACAGCTTCAACCGTGACATCTACCGAAATAGCGGGCTATTCAAAATAACCCTTTTATTGGAAAACCCTTTATTTCTAAACGAAAAATTCGAAATTTCATCAAATAGAGAAAATTACTAGCTACATTTTTTTCGACACAGAATATACAGAGCGGAACAGGCTTACTAGTGTGATACGTATTATGTTAGGACTATTTATCAGACATGCTTCAGAATGGGGGTGTAAAATTTATACGTCACGGAATGAAGAGCATCGATACGCTATGTTGAGTTCAGGAACATATGTTGGAATAGATTTGCTCATGATTTTCACACATTATTTCACTCTCGATTCATAAATGATTGATTGATTGCCTGACATAATGATGAAACTGAGTGTCTGGTACTCACACACGAGATATTAATTAATTATCATAGATGCGAATAATCACATAATACATGGTATCGACTAATATTTATTGATATTTCTATATTTCTTTGAAGATCAGAAAAACAGGTTGGACTTACAAACTAGTAGCTTCAACAAGTTCTATCGTTGTTGAAAATCGAGTTAAGGCTGCTTACTGGGCTTCTCACAGGTCTCTGTTTCGTGAGATATCACCTGCACAACATCGGTAAGAAAAACTCCGATTTCTGTAGGTTATGTCGATCGGGTACAGAAACTACCTAGCACATATTATGCCAATGGAATGTGTTGACACAAACCAACTCTTCTGGTTGGCCAGACCTAAACGCCAGCCGACATAAGTGCAAAGTTTCCTTGGAAAATAATCAACTTTTTGGAAAAAATGTAGTTCTGGTATGGTTTCGTCTGGAGAAACACTCCTGGGCTTACTCAGGCCAAAAAATTCGTGATGATCCCACCTACCTATACCAAAAAAACTCCTGAAGTTGTTAAGCTGAACTACTATCTATATTGTAGGAGTTCCCAGAGCGCCTACCTAGCTATAATGACCCCAGTTCTCAAGGTTATAATAATAATGGTTACGCACAAAAAACCTCGTTGGTCGCAGTGCAGCAAGGTAGTCACCGTGACATGCCAATCGACCGCAATCTGATCTAAAACTGTTGTAATTCTTTTTTATTTGAATGTCCCGGCAACTCAGGACATCAGCACACTACTGTAGGAAATAAGGAATAACAATAAATCTATGATTTCTTAACATCATGAAAGATCGATAATTCAATACTCAATAATAATAATATATCCATGTTTCCCACTCATGCTTGCAATCATAAATAATCGAAGGGTGGGAATAGCCAAGTCCTTTTCATTCCTCCGCAGCCATTATCAAGGTATGTTATGATAATTCATACAGCACGCGTCTGTAGTTTGGGCAGGACGTGACTTAGTGTACGGCCTTATAAGTTGAAAACATTTCGAACCACCCTTCGAAAAATTATTGTTATGAGTCATGTATTGTAGTAAGTTTGAATAGATGCCATGACAATGAGTCCTATCCACAGCAATTCACCATTTCGGCATCCATGACTAAAATTGTACTTTCTATCGCCAGATTTGGGGAAAAGACTGAAAATCTTTTGATTTCATACCTTTCGAGCTTTCCTTTATAGCAATAAGGCTATCACCAAAAATTTTGTATAGAACTTGAGATTGAAACAAAATATGTGGATGCTAAATCTCAACACGATCGTAATTATATTCTGGAAATGATTCAAAAAATGAAATATGTAAAAAATGATCAAAAATTTGAAAATTCTATGGTTCTGACTTCTGATGATGCTATCCACTTGAAATTTTGCATAAACATCCAGTATATCAATCCTCATTCACAAAATAAATTTCACTAGAATCGGATATGAAAATATGAAGATTCTTTTTTTCACTATTCCAGTTGAATTTTCAATGGTTCTGTTAACACTATCCACAAAATATTTCTTACATGTGACCGCAAAATTTCATTTCCATTGGTTTCGATCTGCCTGAGATCTGTCACATTTTGAATTACCATATTTTATGGAACGCCCTGTAGGATTTTGCAGGTTAACGAACTTAACGCGGCATTTAGGAACCGAACTCACCTTGGAAATTTCAAGTCTCTAGGACAAGGGTCTCCAAACTACGGCCCGCGAAAGCCCCGTTAAATATTTTGGCCCTTCGCATTTTCTGGAGGAAACATTGTGGCCCTTAGGCTTAAGCTGAAAAGTTTGGAGACCCCTGTTCTAGGACAATCCCTTCTTAAGTTATCGTGTTCAGAGAGTCGAACCTTATATCGTTTGAGACCATTTTCGGCTCAAAATTCGAAAATTACAGACATTTGGGCAAAACGATATGGCACTTGTTTAAGTAGAACGAGTGCACAAAAATTGGAATCATTAACTGTATGATGAATATAAAATTCTAAACTGCATGTCAATTTTTAAGTAAAATATCGACACCCTGTATCTCGGGAAACGAAGCATTTGTGGGAAAATTCTTATAGCATAATGTCATTATTTTTTCATGCAAAATCACCTCCTCAAGTTTGTCGCAGTCATTCAAACACCTTGCATAATGAAATACAACCACAAAAATACAGTGGAACTTCCCTATAACGAAAGCGCTTAATCCGAAAAAATAATTCGTTATAGAGAAATTCCGTTATACAGAAAATTTGTTTTTATACTCGGCAATGTCACGGTCGACTTCACTGATAAATTTAAGTTTATCATTGAAACTTAAGCACTTCTTTTTAGACATTTTCGCACAACTTTTCACACTAGCGTAGTGGTTAGATTGAAACCAAACAGCCAGGGGTGTATTTAAAACTGTTTCAGAAGGATCTCTCTGCCATGTTCTTTTGAACATGGAATTTGGATTCAAGGTGCAATGTCTTGTACGAAATTTTTTATACAGAGAAATTCGTTAGACAGGCGTCAGATTGATAATAATTGTTATCTCCTCAAAGTCTTCCATAAGTCTTTGAAGATATAATTCTCAAAACACTACGATACTCTTTTATATATTTATCTTTGAGTTCTAGAATCGAATTGAGTTCATTTCACCAACGATATTCCTTTCCATTCATGCTCAAAAGACCCTAAGTCCACTATCATAACCCCTATGCACATACATAAAAAGATATCTGCACAATTCCGATAATCAATTGTTAGTCGGTAATCTTTCATCTGTCGCATCTGCTCCCCTCGTAAACTGGAAGGTCTGCCAAAGCAAACTCGTATAGAGAGAGCTAGTGTAGTAACCTCAACCTTCTTAGGGTTTCTTTCATTCAATGGTCTCATATGACTACGTCACGTAAGAAGGCATATCCTGGGGGCCCTTATCTGATTGGGGAAGACCTGTCTGAAGACATTCCTAAGAAGGTCGTTGCACAGGTGTTATTTAGGTGGTTGGTAAAAGGAAACCACCGAAGGACAACTTGTTTAATGGGGTATTTCAGAGATAATTTTGAAAAAAGTTACACTTTTTGTTGGAATGGTAAATGAGCTTATTTCACCCTTTTTGCCTTTTCTAAAGGGTTTTCCAATAAGAGATGTTATTTTGAATAGCCGGCTATTTTGATAGATGTCACGTTTGAAGCTGTTATTTTTTGACATTTGACAAGTAGAAACTACACCATTAATAAAAATGGAACGATACACGCTTCAAGAACGCATTAAATTATTAAAATTCACTATAAAATTGTGAAATTTGGCAGAGACGGTTCGTAAAACTCGAACATTTTGGGTCGTCGAGAAGCACCTTGTCGGACCGCAATAAGAAATTGATGGAAAAATTCGAGCTGTTGGGACAAGTTGTGATGTGAAGAATAAACCCGTGCACGTCCCTCAAGACCAGCCGAGAATTTTGCTGCTGTAGCCGAAGGTGATGAAGAAAACCCAGGTTTGTCCATTCCTCGATGCATTGCGCTATCGAGAGATGATTAATGATTTTTATGTCCGAAATTGGATAGTATTGATCTGGACAACGTTTACTTTCAACAAGACGGCGCTACGTGCCACACAAGCAATGAAACCATTGATCTTTTGTGGGAAAAGTTTCTGGACCGTGTTATCTCTCGAAGAGGTGATCACAATTGGCCACCGAGATCTTGTGATTTAACACCTGGCGACTTCTTCCTTTGGGGCCACGTAAAAGAGAAGGTCTGCGCCAATAGCCCAGCGTCGAATTCGTGAGGCTATCGAGGACATAGGCAGCCACTTTGCGATTTGGTTATGAAAAATTTCATTAAAAGGTTATGTGCTTGTAAGCGTGGTCGTGGTGGTCATTTGCCTGATTTATTTTCTCACTATTAACGGCATAGCTTCTTCTTCTTTCTAATGAAATAAACATCCGATCATTTATATTGAAAAATAGCATTTTTCTCTGTATATCAAAATAACCCTTATATTGGAAAACCCTTTACTATCATCTTCTATACAGTACCTATCATAAGTAATTCATTCTGGAACACCCTGTGTAAATAAACTGTTTTACAAATTTTCGAACGTATTCGTTATTGGAAAAGCGATAGATACGTGTAATATATGCTCAATTACCTACTTTATGGCACCGTCTAGGGTGTGCCATCAGCTTCCTGAAAATAAGTACGTCACCGCGTCCCAGAAATTCCTGCCAGATGACTTGTTGAAACCATTGATTTTTTGCGGGAAAAGTTTCCGGACCGTGTTATCTCTCGAAGAGGTAATCACAATTGGCCACCGAGATCTTGTGATTTAACACCTTGTAACTTCTACCTTTGGGGCCACTGGAAAGAGAAGATCTACGCCAATAGCCCAGCGTCGATTCAAGACCTCAAAGATGGAACTTGTGAGGCTATCGAGGACATAGGGCAACCACTTTGCGATTTGGTTATGGTTATTTTCCACTATTAACGGCATATCTTCTTCTTCATAATGAAATAAACATCCTATCATTTATTTTGAAAAATGGTATTTTTCTTTGAATGTCAAAATAACACCTCTTATTGGAAAAACCTTTATGTTTACCTCGTAGGAAAAGCCACATTATTTGACTCCGTATTGCTGAATCTCACACAGTCGCCCATAGTAATAGTTAAATTGCAAACCGCTCATCTTATAGTTCTCACATCTCCATTTGCGGACCATATTTAAATTTATTTTGAGGTCCCAATATATTAAAACCCTGTTCAGCAACACCCGGTATACAAAATCAAATATCCGCAACAGATCCACAGCAACCAAATCACGAACCCATGGCCACCTTCCAAAAGGGTCCCGTTACCCCTTAGCAACAAACAGCCATCAACCAGCCCAGATAAGGATACAATAGAAAATCTAAAGTTCGTAATGAAAAAGACGGAGAGCAAATAACACCGATAGGAATGGAATATCTAATCAGGGCTAACTGTTAGCAGGCCAGGTGTGCAGTCTGCAAGATACACTGGAGGATCCCTCACGTGCCATGCAGCTGTCTAGGGGGTTGCAACCCCAACCATATCTACGCACACATGCCGTGAACGTATGTGTCACCTATGCCCACATTTCTGGACCTATGTCTGGTTACTATGCAAATTATGCGCGTTTCTGGTGCCTGCGATAAGGTCTTATCTTTTGGCGTGTGCTGATGTAGGTACGAGATGATTGTCCTTTGGTATTTTTAGGGTTCGTTGTACCTCTGCTGCATTGCTAAGGATGCCCCGCTGAGGCAGATGTTTACCTGGATTCGGCTGAGTCATGGTGAATTGGGACAAGTTGTTATGGAATATTTGATTTACTGGGTGTTCGGGAGCTGTGGATGACGATGAAGAGAAATTTTTGGTACAGGAGAAGCTGAGGATTTGTTCTCGGTGCTTCCAAAAGCGTTTTAACTATATTTTTGAGCTCTTGTATGTTAGTTAAGTTGGACTCTGATAGTATATTGTGAAACAAGTTGAAGAATAGGCTCCTATTCCAACACGAATTCGAGAGAAAGCATGAGTGTATGAATGGCCTTCTGCAACGAGTATTAGACTATATTTTCTCTATTTCAATCAAGTTTTTTTAAATTCTCTAGAAATGCGATGAAGAATTCAGATTGTACATCCTTATGACTTTCGTATTTTACCTTGGCAGTGGTTGTGATTGTTACGAAAATTAACAGATTGAATTTAAATCAGAAGTTCTGATTTTTAGAATGAATTATTTTTATATCTCAAAATTGAGATATGTACTTTACAAGCTGCTACTGAGCGAATTTAGAAGCGATTGAATTAGCTTGTGAGATTGTGATGATTACACACAAAACTGTCTACTCGCTGAGTAGCCAACAATCTAGCGATCCACGTGAGGTTTATGTTTGTATCGTTGTCAAGGATCTAAGATAAATGTCAAATACTTTTCAAATTTAAGAACCAGGAACCACCGAGTAGATGAGAACTCACAGATTGTTCAGTAGCAACTGTGATTACACACGCCTTGTTTACATTCCAATAAGCCAAAACGCCAGCGATTTAGCATGTAAAGTAGTCCAGCTTTCAACTTTAGTCGCAGCTTTTTTACAATCAGATTGTTGGCTTGTGAACACGATTAAACTGAGCGAATTTACAATCAGCTACTAAATTCGCTCAGTAGCAGCTTGTAAAGTATCTCAATGTAATCGCCCCTTTTAGAATTAACTCGAACGTGAAATGTCATCTTGAAAAATATGCAAACAATATACATGAAGCTGAAAATATCTAGGGATATCTGTTATGTTATTGACAATTTGTTTGATTTCGCATCATTCATTAGGTATTAAACGCTCTATTGGAGAAAGGTACATTATACACATATAGGTTATCATATTTTTCTTATAGCACCAATGATACTCAATTCAAGATATAAGTTGCTGCTTCATCAACGAATTAGGAAAATTCCCTTCAGCCCTAAAAAACGCTTATATATGACACACTTGAAACCAAAGAAAATTACGATATAATCAGTGTAACTTCTTTCAGAGTTATCCATGAAGTATCCCACCAGACACGTTATTCTTTGGTGGTATCCTTCTTCCAAATAACCAAATAATAACACTTGTGCAACAACCTTCTTTGGTGTATCATTAGATGACCGTGACCCATGAGAATCCCTGTGAGTATGTGTAATGTGCTTTCTCGTTCAGGACCTATCCTTACATTATATTGTTGAATCCTGTCTAGAATGATCCAAAATTCATTCTAAATATTGATTAATCGTGTCACACACATGAGCAAGATAATAATCCCTCTAATGCGAAAGATTACACACGAATTTTTCAAGCACGATAACTCATTTTTTCGGAACGTTCTAATTATAGCGTCAGAATGAATAATAATCGAGCGAGTTCGTATCGGGTGTCGGGAGGCCATATGGCCTCTCAACTACACACCCAATTAGGCATGGTACAGATTCGCGTCCACCTCTGTGTATAATCTCGCAGAGGTCGACAAGTATAGCGGGGGTGTATTATCCCCCTAATATCACTTCATCGGTTTCGTTTGAATATCCGAGTGGGGATTTTAGAAAATCTATGAATATAAAATAGAGGAAATTACCATAATTGATTTCGAATAACTTCCTTATGTCCGTTGTGCGTGTAAATTGCAATTTGCTAAGCAATATTGAGGGTATAAGCGGGAGCTGATGAAGACTTTACGCTGTAAATATTGCCCAAACAGTTTTATTCGATTGTTGTAGGGAAGTTATTCATAATACATGTGTAGATATTTATCCACGAGATTTTGAGGAACAATTGTTGAATGAGCCTGCTGTACTAATGTTCTCCCTAACGCATTGATTCTTGAACAACTCGTTCTACTTAAACGAATGCTATATTGTTTTGCCCAAATGTCTGTAATTTTCGAATTTTGAGCCGAAAATGGCCTCAAACGGTAGGGTTCGACTCCCTGATGACGAATTCGTGGTCAAATTCAATTCTGTTCGTGAGGCCGTGTGTCCGTTAGGATAACTTTCGGAGGGATTGTCCTAGAGACTTGAGATTTTCAAGGTGATTTCGATTCCCAAATGGCTCGGTTATACTCGTTAAGGTTGACGCTCACTTGGACGAGACGAGACCAGACGAAGCGAAGCAGCAGCACGATTTGCACTGAATCAAATGGGTAGACGCTCACTTGGGAGGCGCGAAGCGAAGATCAGAATCTAACTAACTAACTAACGCGTCGCTTCGTCTCGTCTCGTCTCGTCCAAGTGAGCGTCAACCTTTAACCAGCCAAATTGTACAGGGTGTTCCATAAAATATGGCCATTCAAAATTTTGTTCCTCAATATCTCAGACAAAACGAAACCATTTGAAGTCGTTATTGTTCAGTTCCTCAGTGTTCTTTCTGAGAAAAAAAGTATTCCAAATAATATACATTTCCTTACCTTTCCTCAAGCTAGGGATAAATTTCGTGTTTCGGTAGAAGGGAAATCGAGGAGTAAAATGACAAAGTGTTGATGGATCGACGAAAAACCTGGCAACTGAAACTTGAATTCGGTGAACCAGTCACAGGAAATATGAAAGTTAGCTCCTTGCATTTTGTAGATAAAAATTATTTTTATCGAGGTAAAAACGGATTACACAAAACTTGTAGGTTTGATTAGAATCATGGGGTTAATTTTTACAGATACCAGTTCATAACAAATTTATTTTTTGTAAAATACTGCTGTGCCTATCAGAAATCTTCCTGTTGGATTTACTACCAGAAAGGAGGAACAACCAGAATGTTCTTGTTCTAGTAGTAGAACTGATAGGTTGAGACAAGGAAGTCTAAACAAAGAAAAACCCACTGAAGAATGCTCTTGTGAAGAGAAAAAGTACTGTTTGAATATAATAAAAAGTAGTTGATTCAACTACAAAATTGTTTTCCTTAATTTTCTCAACAGCCTTTCAACCTAATTCATCTTCATTGAAACAAATGATGACACCAATCGTCTTCACAGAAAATAAAAATATAATATAGGTACACACTAATACCTACACTTGTTCACTATAGATTTCTGAAGTGCTGATATATTGATGAAAAATCAAAATTTTAATGAAGCAGATATACACATAAACAATACACCAAATCCTTCCATGTCAATATTAATAGTTCTACGAATGCTCGATGCGGCGCTGCATTCTTATTTTCAGATGCCTATATAAAGCAACAAATATCTTTTAAATATAGTCCGTTCACGAAAGGTTGAGCCGAATATGCCATGACAATTTGGCATGTTCCACTGTGTATATTAAAATTTTAGGGTATATTGTTTATTTTCTTGTACACAATGCTGTCATTATTGCATAGAGTTCTCTGATAACTAGCATGCTCGTCGGACGAGGCCTGATACATTCGGCAACGTGACTTATTTTACGTTATGACAGCAAATACTGCCAACTTCAGATAAATAAACAAACGCCTACTATGGGCTCAAACTTTCGTGAACGGACTATATGTATTCCAGAGTACATAGAAAACAACGGCCCATAACGTATAATCTGTTCACGAAAGTCTGAGCGCATAGAAGGCGTTTGTTTATTTATCTGAAGTTGGCAGTATTTGCTGTCATAACGTAAAATAAAGTCAACGTTGCCGAATGTACCCGGCCTCGTCCGACGAGCTTCCGAGTTATCAGACAACTCTATGCAATATTGACAACATTGCGTATCAATCTGACAAGAAAATAAAGAACATAATCTAAAATTTTAATATACACAGTGGAATATGCCAAATTTCCATGTCCAACCGACGGCTCAACCTTACGGAATATACACAAGCCTCAATGTGATGCTATAGAATATTGTAACTTGAAAGGTTAAACAGTAAGTAACTTTTGAAGGTAACCAAGGTTTTTTCTGTACCATCATCCTCCAGCCGGAGCACATCTAAAATTCCAAATCCGACATAGCGTCATTATGATGTTGGCACGAATCTCTATCTGAGCCATCAGTGGCGGCTTTTTCGTAAAATCCTAAGGTAAATGCAGCTCGCGATATGCATATTTGATACGATTTTAATGTGTCTGGAGTCGTAAGCCTCTTATGTGGCATTTCGGGCTGCTGTTGCATTCGCCTATGAATAAATTATATCAAATATCTATCAGAACACGACGGCCCAAAGCCGATCAGATTGGCCCTTTGATGTATTTGTTGTCGTTTTCGAGCTACGCCGAAACTCTGCTCTGCTCTGAGCGTACGTACGACATTTATATCGCTGTTGTACGGTGTATTTTCCAGCATTTTCCCTATGGATATTCGTCTGCTGAAAATTTTATGCTTGGTTCAGAGTTTAGGGCTTTTCGCTTTTGATTTTTACGGCCGGATTTATTCGATGGGAGCGGAAAATTGCTATAATTTGTTGGAAAAATGATCGTTTTTGTTCTGGTTGACTCGCTATGTTTGACACTCGACAGTTGACATATGGTTAATAAACATGAAGCATTATAATGTGTAAAAACGGGTCCTGATTGTCAATAATATATTATGCAACGAGCGTATAATGATAGCTATTATTCGTGAGGTGAAGTGGCCCAAATGACTGAGTGAATAACAGTCATTATACGCGAGTAGAATACTATACTTTATCCACAACTACTGAATATATTTCTTGAATATTTTAACATTTGGGGACCGCGACAAGACCCTTCTATAAAAAGCGTGGAAAAAGTCAAGTTGACACATGAGAAATTTTTGGAGAACTGATCATTGTATATTTTGTAATAAAAAAAGCTTTAATTGATAGATTTGGCCCTCGATTGACAAGGTATGCCCATATTTGTTAGTTGGAGTTCTTTAGAATACTGAAGAAATACCAATTCAAAGTATATTATATCAAAGCTAAATCTATGAAGCATCTGACAGCAGGGAATTATAATCTTATTATTCCCTTGTGATTAATGGGTATTATAAAGGCCTAGCACAGAGACGTACAATGGACGGATTTTACAATAGTTGTGGATAAAAATTATTATCGAAAATGGTGAAAGTTAAATTGCTACTATGTATTTTGAAAGTTCGACCAAATGTTATGCCGGAATGATGTGCCTAATTAATCTTCTCTGAAAAGAATAATAATAATATTCGAAACTACTGGTTCGGTCGTTCAGAACAAAACATCGCGGCACTTCGCTAGATTGTCGCAGAGAGGCGAGAGACGTTTTACGCCTTCAAACAAAACAATTGGACATTTCAACAGGCACTCTTTGGCGAATTCTCACTAAAGATTTACAGCTGCATGCTTACAAAATCCACGACACTTTCGCCATAAACAGCCAGTTTGCAGCAGAATCATTGAATAAGACGCTATCTATGAAATACGAGCAAATTTATTCAATGACTTTATGGAAAATTTCATCAAAAGGGTTAGTTTTGGGAACCGAACCTGATTTGGTAGGTTTCGAAAGTTATAGTATTGAGGGCCGTACAGAATTAATTGAGCACGTATATTTCATCCGCAAGTTCTATACAATAGGACATTTTGGCGAAACTAAAGCAAGTTGTTCGCTTTGGTATAAGCAAGCAGAAAAAATTAGAAAACGCAGTGTATAATGAAACAGTAATTTTGAATACTTGCCGTTCAGAGCTCTGACATGAATATAAGTTGAACTGGAAGATTTGCACCCTTTTATATTCGTATTGAAAGGGAGGGGGAAATACAAATATCGAACATTCAAAGTTTGCAGCTGCTCTTTACTACCCTCAATAAAATAAATCTTCATTGTTGGATCTTTTTATCAGCTCAAAAAAAATCTTAACAATGTGTTCATTTTCGATGGAAAACCTATGATACCGTATAAATATACCCATATTACACTTGTATTTCATTCCACCAAAGCTGCTAGCAACTTTTTTTCGCTATACACTTTTGGTTCCATAATTAGTCAGTGTCCACTTCATTATATTCTTTGGAATCAAGAAAGAGCTAACAAAATTCATTAATACACTATATAAAACAAAAAAATCCCTATCAGAGCTTAGTGCAAAACGGAGTACTATTCTACGTATTTTAACAGAACTCAGAGAAAAACCTCAGTAGACAAAACCCTGTCTTACCGTTTTTACAAAATCAAAACCTAAAACAAAATTCCTTCAATAATATGCTCTTTGGCCTGGAGGTTGTTCTGAACCAAGATTGGCCTTCCAAGCGATGGTTTTTCGTATATTTCGTTCTTCTAAGACTACTACAGGACCCTGCCGAAAAGTTATCATCTCCCATAGATGTCCGTTCACGAAAGTTCACGAAAGTTTTAGCCGTCGGTTGGCCATGACAATTTGGCATATTCTACTGTGTATATAAAAATTTTAGGTTATGTTGTTTATTTTCTTGTCAGATTGATACGCGATGTTTGTCAATATTGCATAGAGTTCTCTGATAATTCGCAAGCTCGTCGGACGAGGCCGGGTACATTCAGCAACGTTATACGTTATAACAGCAAATACTGCCAACTTCAGATAAATAAACAAACGCCTAATATGCTCTAAAACTTTCGTGAACGGACTATATTTATTCAATTTTCATTGAAAAATTCTCAGTTGCAGTTGCAGGTACTATCTTTTTTACAGAAAAACATTCATTTTTCTTCTCAAAACGACATATTTTCAAAATAATCCATAAGTAGCTAGACCACATTTTTACCTTAACCAAAATTGGAATTGCATATACCTAACATTGGGTACCTATTTTGACTTATTTCAAATCTATATGATTATATCATATATGATATTATAATCTCTTTGAATATCAGCAATTAGACCATTAGAAATAGTAAAGGTAAAATCTAATTGTGAATACGAATTTGCAGAATTGAGTTGAAAATTATTTCGAGAATATTTAATCACCATTTCAGCAAAATTCCGAACACTAAACCTTGACCAAATTACATCATCTTAATCTCAATTCGCTAGGGAGATTCCCCAAGAATGCTAAGGGTGTGTATCGTTTTCCTTTCAGATAACACCTGATGTCTCTTCCTTCATTTCCTTCCTCTTTGGAATTTCTTTAAGCAGGTCTTACACACGGTTCCCCCTCGGACTCAATCCTGCGTGACGTCAGCCTTTATTGAATGAACCCTCCTTACGTGTGAGGAGGTAAGCTTCTTATCTTTACCAGAATCCTTCATCGGAAGGTTTACAATGGTGGAAATGAACCTGAAACACCTGATCGAGCTAATCGAAATATTTCTGTTTGTACAAGCCGATGAGGTGATGTGTAGATGAAAGTTCAAAGCATACACGGTGAGCCACGGTTGATGGTACCCTGAGACGTTTTTGGAAACTTACTCAGGGTTACTAACTCGATCCATTGAGCCGCGTGACGGATCTACTTGTATCACGGACCCGGGTTCTAAGTTTACGAACACAATCAGGTTTAGGATTTGAAGTGACAGACGTATCAATAACATAACCCAATATTTTGTAGATTTATTTTTTCAGTCCCAATTTGTTTTCTGATTGTCTCTAGCTTTGCTTGCATTTATTGGCTTTTGTAAAATATTTCTTATAATTTCTGGTGTGCCATTTCATGTTTGATGTTATTTTTGAGTACCTATGTTAAAGAATAGAGAATTTGTTTTTCAGTTTCAGTTTATTTACTAATTGTCTCTAGCTTTGCTTGGATTTATTGGCTTCTGTAAAATCTTTCTTATATATACCTGATGTGCCCTCGCATGTTCAATGTTATCTTTGGATACCTAAGTTAAAGGAGTAAAGTAGGTTTTAGCTTTAACGCAGAAAGATCTGCATACAAAGTTATAAAGAAGTTGTTTTCTCCGCTCATGGAACCACACATTTTACACTGAGCCAAATTCTCTTCTCTTCCCATAATTTTTAGGAATAGAATATATGGAATTACTAAGAAAAGAGTAGAAGCCTTTTTCAAATACAAAATTGAACTGCAGTGCGCATGCGGTGACTCTACGACCCTGTTCTCGTGTAGGGTTACGATAGATCAACAGGATTCATACAGTTACAGCATGTGATTATATCGACTATTCAGCTATTCAACTGGACGGTATCTTTCCAAACCTGTATATCTTATTTTCATTATCAGGTTGGACTTCAGTTACATAAGCTTTTATTCAGTACAAAACGAGAACAGTATTCAAAACTCAAGACAGGTCTTAATGAAATGAAGCTCCCATAATATCGAAATAAGAAAAACGTAGAAAATTGAGGCAAACAGCTTTTATGTCAATCGCCGAAATCTCTATTAAATTAACCACATTTTTCGTGACACCTTTTAGAAATACATACACTGAATTGTTTATCTCATTTTTTATGTTTCATCTGAATCCGAGCAATTTACAACATTTTTGGGGCACCTTGTAGAAATACACCGAATTGTAAATTCGTATATCCTATAGCGAGTGTGCATTTATAAAATTCATCTTATATCTCTTATTTCCTCATATTTCCTTCACCCTCACCTGCCCTTATCTCGTGTAAAAGTATTTACAATATCGGTATCGATGAACAACACACATAACCCTATACATAAAGTATATTGTATATTCGGACGTGGTGGTCTACCAGCTGCATTGACGTCATTGTCTACCAACAGATGTCCGTTCAGGAAATGTGAACATGAATAGGGGTGGATCTGATTGAGTCGATTGAGCGTATACCGCAATCATTTCAAGATATTATCAGCCTGTATTTACACGGAAAAAAATCGAGAAGATAGTACTTCTTGTTGCAACCTTATTCGACAAAAGTAAAGGGTTTTCCAATAAGAGGTGTTATTTTGATATTCAAAGAAAAATGCCATTTTTCAATATAAATGAACGGATGTTTATTTTATTATAAAGAAGAAGCTATGCCGTTAATAGTGGAAAATAACATCAGGCAAATGACCACCACGACTACGCTTACAGGACCATATCCTTTTAATGAAATTTTCCATAACCAAATCGCAAAGTGGCTGCTCTATGTCCTCGATAGCCTCACGAATTCCATCTTTCAGGTCTTGAATTGACGCTGGGCTCTTGGCGTAGACCTTCTCTTTCACGTGGCCCCAAATGAAGAAGTCGCAATGTGTTAAATCACAAGATCTCGGAGGCCTCTCCGAGAGATAACACGGTCCGGGAACTTTTCCCGCAAAAGATCGATGGTTTCGTTGCTTGTGTGGCACGAAGCAGCCGTCTTGTTGAAAGTAAACGTTGTCCAGGTCAATACTATCCAATTTCGGCCATAAAAAATCATTAATCATGCCTAATTCCAAAGAACGACGAAGAATGGACAAAATGGGTTTTTTGTCAACACTTTCGGCTACAGTAGCAATATTCTCGGCTGTTCTTGAGCGACGTGCACGGGTTTTATTCTTCACATCACTAACTTGTCCCAACAGCTCGAATTTTTCCATCAATTTCTTTATTGCGTTCGACAAGGTGCTTCACGACGATCCAAAAATGTTCGAGTTTTACGAACCGTCTCTGCCGAATTTTCACCTTTTTTATAGTGAATTTTAATAATTTCAATGCGTTCTTGAAGCGTGTATCGTTCCATTTTTATTAATGGCGTAGTTTCTACTTATCAAATGTTAAAAAATGACAGCTTCAAACGTGACATCTAGCATGAGCAGATGAGATTTGTAGATTTGTGGGTCAGAAGCAGCTGAACACATGAAATGCAAGTGTCTAGAGCTGGCTGGGTTGAGAACAATTCATAAGGGTAAACCGCTCCTGGACAGAGTTAACGGCCAAGGATTATAAGGAGTTTTTCGGTTTTATCAACGCCATTGACTACCTCCTTGGGTTCCTATGAATGAGTAGGGTGAAGAGAAAATCTTGAGATTTTCCATATTTGGGAGAAATGGCAGCACTCAATTTCGAAAGCACCCTATACTGGCGTGAAGATCAAGAAACGCAAGAAATAAATCCCAAATCCATCCTTTCAGTAGGAGAATTCATCTCACATTCGAACTGAATATAATTAGATAGAAACGAAATGTACGCGAGGCTTAAAAGCAGCCCTAAGAGACATTATCAGTATTTCCTTTCAGCCAGTCGAGAGTAACTCCCATATGAATAGAATTCCCATTCGAATAAGGAGATTCTCCTCACTTTTCACACCTCTTATAGAGACTCGATTCATATCCAATTTTTGCCATTTCGTGGCAGAATGGGCCCTCTAATGGGATAGAAAGAATCAATTTAAAAATTGTTCCGTCGAGAATCGAGGGGTGGGTTTTTTTTCTATTTTCGTTACGTTGGTGGATGCGTATTGGGATGTTTTGTCTTAAAGTGGAGAGCGGTAAAATTCGTAGGCGGAAAGTGATGAAATAGTTATTTAATCGACTAGGTGTATTAAAGACAGCGACCAATGGTCAAGATATTTTATCGCGGGAGCGGAACGTCTCATTGGTTCTCAAATATTATCGAAATCAATGGTCCGATCAATATCAAAACTGGATAGTTCATCTAAGAATCGGAATATTAAGATATTTTCAAGAAAAATGAATCTTTAAACTCACTTCAGAATAATGATAAGAAAGGGTTTCCAATAAGAGGTGTTATTTTGAATAGCCCGCTATTTCGGTAGATGTCACGTTTGAAGCTGTCATTTTTTGACATTTCACGAGTAGAAACTACGCCATTAACAAAAATGGAACAATGCACGCTTCAAGAACGCATTGAAATTATTAAAATTCACTATAAAAATGGTGAAAATTTGGCAGAGACGGTTCGTAAAACTCGAACATTTTTGGGTCGTCGTGAAGCACCTTGTCGGACCGCAATAAAGAAATTGGTGGAAAAAATTCGAGTGTTGGGGACAAGTAGTGATGTGAAGAATAAAACCCGTGCACGTCGTCTCAAGAACAGTCGAGAACATTGCTACTGTAGCCGAAAGTGTTGAAGAAAAACCCAGGTTTGTCCAATCCTCGTCGTTCTTCTGATTTTTTATGGCCTAATTGGATAGTATTGGTCTGGACAACGTTTACTTTCATAATACGGCGCTACGTGCCACACAAGCAACGAAACCATTGATTTTTTACGGGAAAAGTTTCAGGCCGTGTTATCTCTCGTTGAGGTGATCACAAATTGGCCACCGAGATCTTGTGATTTAAAACCTTCTGACTTCTTCCTTTGGGGTCACGTGAAAGAGAAGGTCTACGCCAATAGCCCAGCGTCTATTCAAGACCTCCAAGATGGAATTCGTGAGGCTATCGAGGACATAGGGCACCCACTTTGCGATTCGGTTATGGAAAAACCTTTTGATTGAGTGTCTTTCAATTTATAAATGAATGATGCGAAGTTATGATGTTCGAATATTTAAAACATAATGAATTCATTCCGTGAATCATCGAAATTGTCCATAATGGTGCAATTAGAAGCGGAATTCCGAATATCGGACAATCGATACTAAAAATATCCAGGAGACTGTGTCAATATACATCCGTTGACACTTCGAGTAACTTGCAGTGCAATTCAACAAATATTTCATTAGAGAATACGTGGAAGCCCTCGGTTATGAAATTCCTCACCTAAATTGTATAAAGGATGGTATTTCTCTGTTGGAACTCATTAAGTGTGAACTGCCAATTTGCGACTCCATTAGAAGCCGATACACTAATTTGGAAATACCGTACCTGAGCAATTATTCACGAAATTCGAGATTTGCTTCGCCGAACATCTTATCATTATTCTAAAGAGAGTTTCAACATTCTTTTTTTGAAAATATCCTAATATTCATTATCATACGGTTTGATTAATTCTGATCTTTATTGTTATTATTCCTGAAATATACAGAGTAAGTGAATAAGTGCGACAAACTTCAGGGGTGATTCTGCATGAAGACATAATGACATTATGCTCAATGAATTTTGTCCGCAGAAGCTTCGTTTTTCGAGTAAAGAGTGTTAAAGTTTTACTTATAACTCACTAAAAAAATGGTACGCCATTCAGATCAACAATCATCTTTTTATTTCTCGTTTACAAAATAAAGGAATATTCAATAGTCTGAAAAGTGTGAACTTTCCCTCACAGTGTGCTGGAAAGTTTGACCGGAAAGTACTTATTTCAGAATGGTTGTTGGAAAACACTCTTTCCACATTGTATTCTTAACACCCGACCAATTGAAAATTTTATACTCCCCTAAATCGGAACAAAAAATCCAATTTTCAAACCTTGTATCTCTCGATGTTATATATTCAGTTTATATAGTTTTATTTTATAAACAGATTACGGACACTTTTGACGCTTCTATATTTTTTTATTTTTAATACAACTGTCAATCGATATTATTTTATAAAATCAATATATCCTATCTTAGGTAACTATTATTTAAATGAATTTGATAATTAAACATCTAACATTCTCCCCTAATTATCAATTCATAATAATGGTACAAGTAACTGTTCCATAATTCCTCGACATCTTCTTCCCTTGCATTTCCTTAACTTTATTTCATCAGTTTCCTTCGAACGATGCCTGTTTTGTCGTTCACTTTCTCTTTTGTCTTTCTGTTCACTTTTTATTGTATCACTCTCTTTTTCCTTATTCTCTTCTTCAATTTTCCGCACTTTCTGTTTTCTCTTTTGTCGTATTTTAATATCTCTCCTTCTTCCAATGTGTTTCTATCTTCAATCTCTTTTCCCTCTTCTTCTAATTTCTTTTTCGGACTGCTTTTCCTCACTATTATCTGTCGAATCTCCCTTCTACTTTTTCATAACTCTTTTCATCCTCCTCATTTCATGTTCTACGCTTTTCTTCTTCGTTTCTGAGTTTTTTAATTTCCTTCAGTTTCTTTTGCCTTCTTCTTTTCTTCGTGTTCTTTTCTTTTTCTATTTTCATATTCCTCCTTCCTTATTTCTTGCTCACACTTTTTTCGTTCTTCCCTTTTTTTCTCTTGCCTTATTCTTTTTTCTTCCTTTTCCTCTTTGTTTTTGTTTAAACTTTCTCGGCTGTTCCCTCTCTTTCATTTCCAGCTTTCTCTTCTCTTCGTTTTCTTTCTTCCAGTCGTTCATTCCATTGTTTTTGTTCTTCATTATCGATTTCATCTTCCGAATTGGTCGAATCTTCTGGTATTTCATTATTATGAAAATCTCTTTCAACTAGGTCTTGATGTTCACTGTTCTAATCATTTAAATTTGTATTCCTCCAACACCCGACCAATTGAACATTTTATACTTCCCTAAATCCGAACAAAAATCCAATTTTCAAACCTTGTATCTCTCGATATTTCCTGAGTTCGTCACCAAAAGGCCACCGTAGAGTTTGAGGCCGTCAATTTGTCCGTAATACGGGGTAGTTGAGGGAAGAAAGCGAGGGATGCTCGGTCCCCAATCTAATTTCTGATGTGTTCGGAAGATAGTCTTGTAAAATGGATCTAATAATCTTCGACGGGGAGCCCTAAAGAACTGGCTGCTGCCTCGGCGGCAGACCCCAACTTGTTGAATGCAAATTTATTCATGTTTGAGACGGCGACAAGCAAAACAGCTATTAGCAGGGGTAACTTGGTTACACGGCCAATATCAAGACGGTGGTGGTTTACTGCTTTCACTTTATCGAGAATATTTAATATTTTATTAGTTATTGTGGGAGTTTTTTAGATTTCAGGTTTGTCATGTTCATCAGGGTGTTAGTCAATAAGTGCTACAGACTTCAGGAGGTGATCTTGCATGAAAAAATAATGCACAGGGTGTTTCAAAACAGGTCCAAAAAATTCAAAGGGGTGATTCCTCTGATCATTTTATGAAAAAAGATTTTCATAAATGCAAGTCCGGAAAATGCATTGTTTCCTAGATCCAGGATGATGAAGTTTTATTTGAAAACTGACTGAAAAAGTGCATCTACGACCTATATTTATGGGAATACCCCTTTCAATTTTTCGGACTTGTTTGGGAACAATCTTTAGTCTGAGAAAACAATCTTCGCGAATGCTTCGTTTTCGAAATATTGCTCTGAAACCGGTCGAGATATAAAGGGTTTTCCAATAAGAGGTGTTATTTTGATATTCTAAGAAAAATACCTTTTTTTCAAAATGAATGATCGGATGTTTATTTCATTATGAAGAAGAAGCTATTCCGTTAATAGTGGAAAATAACATCAGGGAAATGACCACCACGACCACGCTTACAGCACCATAACCTTTCAATGAAATTTTCCATAACCAAAACGCAAAGTGGCTGCCCTATGTCCTCGATAGCCTCACAAATTCCATCTTTGAGGTCTTCAATCGACGCTGGGCTATTGCCGTAGACCTTCTCTTTCACGTGGCTCCAAAGGAAAAAGTTGCAAGGTGTTAAATCACAAGATCTCGGTGGCCATTTGTGATCACCTCTTCGAGAGATAACACGGTCCGGAAACTTTTCCCGCAAATGATCAATGGTTTCGTTGCTTGTGTGGCACCTAGCGAAAAAGTAAGGCTACAGCATCAGCAATATTCTAGGCTGTTCTTGAGCGACGTGCACGGGTTTTATACTCCACATCACTAACTTGTACCAACAGCTTGAATTTTCCCACCAATTTCTTTATTGCGGTCCGACAAAGTGCTTCACGACGACCCAAAAATGTTCGAGTTTTACGAACCGTCTCTGCCAAATTTTCACCATTTTATTTTTTATAGTGAATTTCAATAATTTCAATACGTTCTTGAAGCGTGTATCGTTCCATTTTTATTAATGGCGTAGTTTCTTCTTGTCAAATGTGAAAAAATGACAGCTTCAAACGTGATATCTACCGAAATAGCGGGCTATTCAAAATAACACCTCTTATTGGAAAACCCTTTACGATACGTTATGGTGGATTTCAAGAGGTATAGTCGTAACGCATTTTTTGGCATGCAATAAAGAATTTTATGTCCATTATTGGCGCTTATACAGAAAATGATATCAACTTTTTTCGAGAAAAAAAGGTACGCCACTAGGATATTTTGAACTAACAATCATTTTCGAGCTCTCGTTCTCGTTAGAAGTATGCTATTGCAAATCGTTTTGCCCAAATGTCTGTAATTTTCGAATTTTGAGCCGAAAATAGTCTCATACGATAAGGTAGAACCCTATCGTTTAATGAATATCATTCTCTTCTTTCAAATTTAATAAACCAATATAGGTATAGACATAGTCCCAAGAAAGCCATTCAACAGGATTATTTTTTCTTCCAATCCCTAATTTCTGTAAGTATAATTCACATCATCCAGCGAACATCCTGTACATCGTTTGCGTCCTTATAAGCAAACACGAAGAAGGTCAATCCATAATTGAATAATTGATCCATTCCACCCCCCAATAAAGCTCAGACGAAGTCGAAAATTTGATGAGATAAAGACCGGAGCCAATTATCTTCCTGGCCTCAACGGTGAGGCTTCAGCAGGATCTGCAGTCCTGCAGGATTTGGATTAATTGCAGCGGAAGTGGACAGCAGGAAGCTGGATTACCGTCCTCACATGTTTGAAAACCGCATTTTCCTAGGCCTCTGGAGACTGTGACGAAAATTGAATCTATCGGGAAAATAATGAAGAAATGAAAAAAATGTAGTGAAGTCGTGGGGGAAAATAGAAAACTGTGTGATTGTCAACATTTTTAAAATTTCATCTTGATCTACCATTTTCTATTTGCTGAATGAATTGCTTATTCGTATCGTGAAAACGGTATTTCGAATTTGAATTAGCTGTGAAATATTGATCTCATTCTTTGAAATCATTAGTTTTCATCTATTCAATACTTCTCCTATTTCAACTCGAAATGATATGGGGGTGCCGAAGAAAACTCGAAAAATTTCTTAAACCTTCCATCAAAAACATCATTCTGAATATGTCCTTCCAACTTTCGCCTCAAAATTCGAATCACCCTATATCGATTGAAATATAATCTGGGAGGATTCTGCATTTCTAAAAAAATTTATAGGTTTTTACTCCTACTCTCTGAAACAAAAATAATTACAATATTTTAATTAATAGGAAGTTCTCCTGCGAAAATCTTTGCACTTATTTGTTAGGAGTAAATTGGTTTTGAAAAAATTGTTGCCTTACAGTAAAACTAAAAAAGGAAATAAATGAAAAGGATAATGTAACGTTTCGGTGTCTATATCAGACACCTTCTTCAGACAAACGTGTAAAATCTTCAGAATTGTTTGTTTTTCCATTTGCAGTCTAATTGATATTGAAAGTTGTCAACACATAGAGATATTGATTTATTTAATTTTGAAATTTCCTGATGTCATTTCTTTCTTCAATAAATCAATCCAAATACGATATATTCCAACAGAACATATGGCCAAATTATCTACTTCATCTAATAAAATACCTGTGGATTCCTTAATTTTCCTTTTATAATTATCAGGTTCCGTCATTAGGATCTTTGTGTTGTTCCAGTTCATCATATGATCTCCGCTATTTGAACATACATGATCAGCAATTTGTGATCTTGTAATGTCTCTTTTTTGATGTTGTTCTTATGTTTTCGTTTTCTTATCTCTAAAGGTCTTGATGTCTCTCCTGTATAAGATTTTCTACATACATAGGGAATATTGTAAACCCAATTTTTTTATTTTTGTGTCTCATTCATTGGTTTCGTTTTGGTTAGAATTGATCACAAATCATTTTGTGTTTTGAAAACAGTTCTTATGTTGAATTTGGAACAAATTCGTCTTATTTTTTCTGAAAAGCCAGGAACATGAGGAATGACGTTCAACAAATTTGGTTGTTCTTGACGATTTTCTGTTTGTACCTGATCATCATAAGAATTTCGATTAGATATTTTTGTTCTAAATTTGAAAAGGTTTTTCTATAAAATTTGGTGGGTATTGACTGCAAATGAAAAAACACACAAGATTTTACAATTTTGTCTGAAGAAGGTTAGGCAACAATTTTTCCAAAACCAATTTGCTCCTGACAAATAAGTGCAAAGATTTTCGCAGGAGCACTTCATCTTAATTAAAATATTTTAATTATTTCTGTTTTAGAGACTGGAAGTGAAAACCTATAAAGTTTTAAAGTTTTTTTAGAAATCGAATCACCCTGTATACATTTCTTAGCAATACACCCTCTATTGATCAAACCCACCACCGTCGTCTCAGTGACATATAGACCACCCAAATTACAGTCCACATCAAAGGAAACTGCATCGGACGTACGTACTTTTCCACTTGTGCTCATCCAGTAACGATGTGGCGGTCTGCAAGTCCAGCTAGCCGGAAAAACACACGGAACTGCCGTCGTTATACCGAATTGCATCTCAAATTGTGACGTGAAACAAAAGAACAACGCTGCTCCCCGACGACCGGAGATTGTCTTTTGTTTGTTCAGTGGCCGCCGTTAATACAGAGCACACTAGATTTAATAGCACACATGTCGACTGTTTGAATATTTGATTTAAACATCTGCCCCAATTTTGTTGGATTCGGATTTTCTTTATACTGTTTATACAGATTCGGTTTGTTGTTGTAGGGGTTTTGATTCGAAATGAATTGATTAGTTGGGGACGGTTTTTTATGTTGTGGTTTCGATTTAAGATTGGTATCGATTCGTGATGATCTTAGTAAGCTGTTTTAGGATATGAATGGGCTGAAGATAGAATAGGAAATGTGTGTCTATCTAAATAAAGATATAACGCAATTAAGGGCTGCACTCAGTTCAATTTGGATTTTCAGAAACTTGATATCTACAGGCTCCGACAGAAAAGTTGGATGTTTTCTGAAAACTCTTTCCAAATTTTTCTCTCAACAGCAAGGATTTCCACATGAATAGTTTACTTACCTTGAGACCAAATCGGGAGACCAACACTTAGTGTTCTTCGTCCTCTCTCTCCTGGCCGTCTCAATTCTAGGTCTGGTGACATTCTTTGGCCTCCTTGGTCCCCAGATTTGGCCATATGCCACTTTTTTCTGTGAGGACACCTCGTGAAAATTGTCGCTGTTGAGAGAGGAACGTAGAAAGGAGTTTTCTGCAACTTCAGAGAATATACGGGCCACGTACCAAGTGTGCACTGACGCTAGGCTCCTGTATGAGCGTCTTTCAAGCGGAAATCTTAGCTATCGAAAGATGTCTAGATATACATCTAGAAAGAAACTATCAAAAGTACGATATAGCCATACACTCAGATAGTCAAGCTGCTATTAAAGCACTGAGCTCCTACGTCATCAACTCAAAGATGATCTGGGAGTGCCGGAACAAACTCCATGGGGTAGGCAAGAAAAATAAAGTCTTTTTAATCTGGGTTCCCAGCCACTCGGGAATCAAAGGAAACGAAGAGGCCAATACACTTGCCAAAGAGGGCGCACGAATGTCACTCATTGGCCCAGAACCCTTCTGTGGTACATGTAAATGTACCTATAAAAAGGAGTTTCTGGAGAAAGAGAAAGCCGAGAGGGAAAAACTCTGGCGGAATCTCCCAGGGATGGATCATTCCACTAAGTTCCTTCTGAACTTTGAAACAGCAAGATCCAAAAGATATCTGGATCTTCGTAAGAAACAATTACACCTCCTCACTGGCTTTCTTACAGGACAATGTCACCTCAGGAAGCACCTGTTGAGGATGGGATTATCGGACATTGACGAGTGTAGGTTCT
Organism: Propylea japonica; assembly: GCA_013421045.1. NCBI lineage: Eukaryota > Metazoa > Arthropoda > Insecta > Coleoptera > Coccinellidae > Propylea > Propylea japonica. Next base: position 25,245 of record JACDNR010000525.1, on the reverse strand, counting down.
GTGGGGAGGAGGAAGAAACCCCCATTCACTTAGTCACGGAATGCTTTGGCATTGCGAGCCTAAGGAGAGAATGCCTTAGGCGAGAAACTTGTAAGAGTGAGGAACTAGCCTCGTTGAAGCCTTCACAGATATTGTATTTCATTAGATCTCTGGAACTGAAAGGCGAGCTGTGAAGGGCCAGAACAGCTCTGTAAGGGGGCACAATAGACCTTGAGTAGTACCCCCTTTTTAAACTGAACTAAACTAAGAGAAATTCTCATTGTTTAAATATTCACCAATTTCTTGGCCTAAGTAAATCCAGGAATGTTTCTCCAGGGGGTTATTTTGTTATTCAACTATCCCACTGCATTCTACATTGGTCTTTTCTTAATCCAGAGAAAGACTAGCAGGTGAAAACCTTGATGTACTCTTTGTGAGTTCATCGGCTTTTTATTTCCCCCAACGCCACATGCCCTAGCACCTTATGATCGTGTAAAATTTCCATTCCTGTAATACGAATGTTTTCCCCATAACCCTCGATCAAACTTATCATTAAAATTCTTATCAAACAATAGTAAAGATTAAAACAACCTTCGCACCAATTTTAAAAAGGGGTGCGAAATTTTTAGGTCCTCCATTATCAAAAGTATAAGTATCCAGTAATCGCCAAACCGTTTCAAAATTCGCGATAGAATTATACCGAGAGATCGCTATCGTTTAAGAGAGAGGCAGTAACAGTGGCGCAACATTTCAATTCTATTGGTTTCGTTTTCTCTGAGATATTGAGGACAAAACTTTCGAATGACCATATTTTATGGAACACCCTGTACGATTTGGCTGGTTAACGAACTTAACCGTAGCATTTGGGGACTGCACTCAGCCTGAAAATCTCAAGTCTCTAGGAGCTCTAGGAGTTATCTTGCTAACGGCCGGACAGAATTGAATTTGATCACGAATTCGTCATCAGGGAGTCATATCGGTCGAGACCATTTTCGGCTCCGAATTCTAAAGTTACATTACATTTGGGCAAAACGATATGGTACTCGTTCAAGTAGAACTATCGGTCAAAAAGATTCAGAACTGAATACTTTCTCATAGGTTTTCTTACGAAACATTACCGTCTCAAAAAACACCTAAGGAGACTCTGGCTGAAAACGATTATTGAAGATTTTGTAGAGAAAACTAAGAAACTCTCAATGCCAGCATTGCTTGATAACAGTAGATACCTCTGTTGTATAGATGAAGAAGAGATATGGCCGTAAAAAAATGACGGCATGAATCGTTTATCCCTCGGTATAGCTGTCAGAAGTGACCGTCAGGGTTAGTGACCTAGTAAGATTCCCATTCACGCAATACAAAAGTTTTCGCCGCAACCCTCGCGTCATAAAGTTCTTATCAAAAAAATTAAAGATTAAAACTACCTTCACACCAATTTTAAAAAGGGGTGCGAAATTTAAGGTACTTCATTATCGAAAAAATACGTATCCAACCGTTTCAAAATTCGCGATAGAATTATACCGAGAGATCGCTATCGTTTAAAAGCGCGACAGTAAAGGCAGCTTATATAGCGACGCGTCGTCTCGGCGTCCGTTAGAATGCGTCCCGACGGCAGTTGAAAGGACGTTGCGTGCGGCGTCATTCATTCCTAGACTGAAACGACGCCGGCGTCTATCTGTCACTACATCTATACCGCGTGTATAACTATACGTAACGATTTGCATGTCGCTATTTCCAAGCTGATGATTCATTCACTTTTCCCTTCTGATGATCATTTTTGAGGGAAAACAGAGACGTATTTAGCCGATTTCAATTCCCTTTAAATATTCGCGCGTTTCTTTGAGTATTTCGAAAACTGGGCGCAAAATGGTGGATGGTGTATTCGCCATTTTGCAACGTAAAACAGTATCATATTTGCATAAAGGGTTTTCGTGAATAATTGCAGTGCGAAAAAGTCCAGGAGATGATTTTGCATGAAAAAATAATTGTCCTTTACAACTTTTGTTCGGAAATTCTTTCAAGAGGTAGTTATTACGAATTTTTTGATCAGTCAGGTGTTTTATTTTCGTCATCGGTGCGCATATAAGGGAAATGATCTCATTTTTTTTCAAGAAAAATTGCTCATTTTTGAATTCTTCGTTCAACTTGTGACAAAAAATTTGTCTTGCCTTTTTCGAATGAGACGAATCCAATTTCGGCATTTAAAAATCATTAATCATCTCTCGATAGCGCAATCCATTCGCCGTTACTGTTGCTCCAGCCTCATTTTCGAAAAAGTAAGGTCCAATGACTCCGCCGGACCATAAACCGCACCAAACAGTCACACGTTGAGGATAGAGAGGCTTCTCAACAATTACTCTTGGGTTTTCCGAGCCCCAGATGCCACAATTTTGCTTGTTGACGAAGCCACCGAGGTGGAAATGGGCCTCATCACTCAAGATTATTATTCGATGGAATTCCGGATCATTTTCATGCATTTCAACGACACAATCAGCAAAGACACGACGTTGAGTTCTTTTGTTAACTGAACTTTATAAGCCGTAAGACCCAAATCTTTATGCAAAATACGGTGTAATGACGTTTGTGGAATGCCTAATTCCAAATTACGACAAGGAATGGACAAACCTAGGTTTTCTTCAACACTTTTGGCTACAGCAGAAATATTCTCGGCTGTTCGTGAGCGACGTGCACGGGTTTTATTCTTCATATCACTAACTTGTACCAACAGCTCGAATTTTTCCACCAATTTCTTTATTGCGGTCCGACAAGGTGCTTCACGAAGACCCAAAAATGTTCGAGTTTAACGAAGCGTCTCTGCCAAATTTTCACCATTTTCATAGTGAATTTTAATAATTTCAATACGTTCTTGAAGCGTGTATCGTTCCATTTTATTAATGGCGTAGTTTCTACTTGTCAAATGTCAAAAAATGACATCTACCGAAATGGCGGGCTATTCAAAATAGGTAACATCTCTTATTGGAAAACCCTTTATACAGTGACGGTTTAGAATTCAATTCTGAAGTTGACCCTTTGTACTGATGAGACCTAAAATGGAGGATGAAGTTGTTGAGTATGAGTAAGATATTTCGATTTTAAATTCCTAAATCTGAGCTGAACCTAATAGAGCAACATTTTCCCTCCAAAATCTCAACGAATAACCAATAATGTGATTCGTATTTTCTAGAAACTTCTACAGGTAAGCAAAGCAATGGGTTGCGTGGGATTTCGTTAGAAATATGAATCACCGGTCGGTATTTACCCCTCATTCTTTCACGGATATTCCTGTAGGGCGCTCAAAACTGCCCTTATTTAACTCACCCTTTGTTACGTGTTCCTGCTGTATTTATGTGCTATGTTCTTTTAATGAGCCCTTTGGAAAGTGGGAATTTTCACAGGCAACAGAAATGCTTTCTTTGTTTTGTAGATATAGCCAAAAATATTTCAGGGGTAGATTGATAGATATATTAAAGGGTGACCATTGAAATTTAACGTAAATTTTCGTTTTGTGTATCATTAAAAACTCTGAAATATCACAATTTATATTTGATACGTATAATGGCTTAGAGGATGCGTCTATTTCTTACATTAAAAACTGTTATTAATGTTAAAATGATCATTGATGTAATATTCTGCTCAAAAATTATCGAATCTTGACAAAATACAAGAGGATCAGTAATTTCTACAATTTTTATAGCCATCAGTTATAGAGTTGAGTAGAAAATATAGTAAAAATGTTGATTCATGTCCAATTATTTTTCAATTGAATTTATTCGAAAAACCAAGATAATTATCAATTAGTTTCTTAATTCCTAGATTAATAAACGAGTTGATCACAAGATTTTTCAGTCGACAGCATTATGAATTAGGTATGAATTATTGATTGTAACACATTTGCAAGTCATACATTTGACATGATATAAATTTTCCGTCGATCTCAAAATAAAAGATGATTTTAATGTGTACGAAATTTATCATTAATGACCCATTTTAATGCTCAATTTCTGATATTTTAATGTGTAATCCTTATGGCAACCGTTCACAAAGTATTCAGAAGCACTACGAGAAATGTCAAAACTCTACTGGGACATGATACATAGAAATTTTATTATGTCAAATATAAGTCTTGTGCAAAATGGGAATGTATTTCAATCAAGAATTTATACACAATTCATATTGAGATCGTCGGAAAAATCTTGTAATCAACTCGGTTATTAATCGAGCGACTAGTGGTCTCGAACTATTGACGCGTTCGCTCCGCTCACGCCATTAGTCGCTGTCTTTAATAACCTAGTTAATTAAGTAACTATGTTTCAATAAAGTCGGTTGCCTATGGCAATTGCATATTAAATTAGGAGAAATTAAGCAATAAAATGAGTAATTATTGATCAATTTCATATAGGTTAAACTCATCCGTTATTTTGAAAAATAAATTTTACTGCTTTCGATGGAATGACGAATTTCGAATTATTGTAGGGGTCATTGAAAGAGTTCGGCCAAAAAAAACCGTTCATCGATTGACCGTGAAAATTGAGGGGATTGTTGAAGTATTCTCGACCGTTATCGATTTTAGTTTCCGCAAAAAAAAGCACTCACCCAATTTCACCACAATTTCTACACACCAGGAGGGTTCCCTTCATGACTCATCCTAGCGACGCCCACAGACGTCCTGCTACAACTTGGACGTCGCCAGGTAGATATTCACCAGGTACGTACTTGCAAGCATACACATTATATACTAAATTGTTGAATAGATCTCTTAAAAAATACAACAAGAAATGCATACAGTTTTTTCTGCTTGTCAGTAGTTATTTCATCAATTATTTCATTTAATAACAGCGATTGGCGATCTGATTAATTCAATCAAATATAGATCAAAATCTTCGATGATTGTTTTTGAAAATTGTGAAAAATGACAAATATCTTCAAAGTGTGACTAAATTTGCTAGTTTCAAGAGTTTTCCTGATGACTTCTAGCGAATGCTGGCAAAAACGTTGATCAGAAGAAGTAAATGGTGTTAAATGATGAAAATAGCCAATATTTCAATAAATCAAGAATTTCACGAAAATAATAATAGTCATGGTGTCACGATGCAATGCGAGAAGCTTTTTTATTAAGCTTATGAAATGTGGTCTAGTGAGGGGATCTCAGAAACCCGATGACCTAGAACAAAATGAGTGCCACATTTTCAGGCTCGATTTTTGAGAGAATTTATTTGGTGAAAACCGCAACCTTTTGAGTCAAACCGTTTTCGAGCAATTAGAGAAAATTGGAAAATGGCGTCGAATGAAAAGTTCTCATAACTTCTTCATTACCGAAGTTATAAACATGAAACTAAAACATTATACAGGCACTTTTTTCAGTAGAATTAATTGAAGTAATCAATTTTTCTTGATTACATTTTGTTCTAGCTCATCGGGTTTCTGAGATACCCTCACTAGACAACGAATTTAGTACACCCGGTATACGCATTGCAAGAATGTGTATAGTGCTGATTAGCTCGTATCATCCAAATTCAATTTTTTCAAGATATCCAAAATATTCGAGGTGGCTCATTTGAGCTAAGAAATTGATTTTTGGTGGAATTACGTTTTTTATAAATCGTTGTAAAGAGGCTCCCATGACATTTCAAATGCAGTGTCACTCAACCTCTCTTCCCTATTCAATTTTGAGGGGTATCATATACGTAAAATGTATGGTACCCCGTTTGGCACTAACCTCAGCTATGGATTTTTGTTTTTTTTATGTACCTATTGTATTATGTTAGCTCTTGATTACAAAATAATATACAGCTATAAAAAATTTACGGGATGAAAAGGATATTAAATTATAAAGAAATCAAATTGGCGTATAGTCCGTTCACGAAAGATTGAGCCGTCGCGTCGGTTGGTCATGGAAGTTTGAAATATTTCACTGTGTATATTAAAATTTTAGGTTATGTTATTTATTTTCTTGTCAGATTGATAAGCAATGTTGTCAATATTGCATAGAGTTCTCTGATAACTCGTAAGCTCGTCGGACGAGGCCGGGTACATTTGGCAACGTTAACTTTATTTTACGTTATGACAGCAAATACTGCCAACTTAAGATAAATAAACAAACGCCTACGATGCGCTCAAACTTTCATGAACGGACTATACCTACTTCGGCGCTAGAAAAACTGTTGCTCTGTGTTTCGAACGAACGTCTAAATTATTCAAATCTGTGTAATGAACGTAGAGCATCGAATTCGTAATTGCCATTAGTCAAGAATTAATCTGATTCATTAGCTTTCTGCAACTGCTAATCATTTCTATTCATTCGCATCGTGATAATTCGGAATCTCGGAGCTCTATAATCTCGTTTCGAATTGAAGGAAATACATTTATTTCGGGGCTGAAGGTGATATGAAAGGGGTAATTTGTTCGAGGATCATAGAAGATTATGGGTGGGTTAAGTGGATCATAGAAAACATTCACTTGAAGGGAAGACAAGCATCATGTCACTCAATGTTGAGGACATAGGGAAATCTATTATGGTATTTAGATTCATGATGAATTCAAAATGGTGTTAAGTACCTACATTTATGGTATACTATATGAAAAACAAGTGATGGTTAAATCAAGAAGTGTTATTCAAAATTCATAACTGCGTATAAAACTTTTCATAATAATTGATAAAAGAGATTAACAAATGCAATATTAATTCCTATGGATTCTAGAGTTCTTACACCTGTAGTTATAATATTTGAAACGCCCTATATACCTACTACCTTAAAAACAGTAAAGTTATTATTGTGTCATGTAAAAATGCAGTTTTTGAACGCTCGTTCTACTTGATCAAGAGTACGTGCTATATCGTTTTGCCCAAATGTCTGTAATTTTCGAATTTTGAGCTAAAAATGGTTTCAAACGATAGGGTTCGACTCCCTGATGACGAATTCGTTGTCAAATTCAATTCTGTCCGACCGTAAGCAAATCCCAAATGCGCTTAGTTTCGTTAAGCAGACAAATCGTACAGGGTGTTCCATAAATTATGGTCATTCAAAATTTTTGTTCCTCTATCTATATCTCAGACAAAACGAAACCAATCGAAATAAAATTTCATGACCACATGCAGATGTTCATAATAAGCCTCATGCAAAATTTGGATTCATTAACAGAAACATAGAAAATTCAATTGGAATAATGAAAAGAAGAAACTTTATATTTCCATAACAAGACATCCGATTCTAGTAAAAAAAATTTTTGTGAATGAAGATTGATATACTGAATGTTCATGCAGAATTTCAAGAGGGTCGCATCATCAGTACCATAGAATTTGATTCTTTTTCAATTATCTATTGATTTTCAACATATTTCATTTTTGAATAATTTCCAGAAACAATATAATAATAATGTTTATTTTCGAAAATCCTACATATACAAACTCGATATACACAATCAGAACGAAAATACAGTCAATAACATGAACTCTCAAAAGGAGGCATTTAGGAACTCTTGCAATGTATAGGGCTCAAGATCAACCAAAATCCTGTGTATTTCTTTTTTGATGACATTGTACCTATTTATCTGTCTCAATCTTAAAGGCAGTTTATTAAAAAGTTTCATACACACATATTTGGCACTTTTTTCTGTGAGAGTTAGTCTGTGAGTTGGATAGACATAATAACAGTTTCTACAGTTCCGATCGTGCTTAGATTTTGCATTTATCCGGTACAAAATTTTGAGGTTATAGCCCCAGTGCTTCACCAATGAACGGGCGCTTAAAAGCACATGCTCAGGACTTTTCTTAAATTTTTTTAGATAACTAATATTTCAGGAGCTCATTTCAGCTTAAAAATTGATTTTTGGCGAAAACGATTAATCAAAATAACGTTTTTCATACACCCTATACCAAGTATACACTATTCAATTTTGAAGGGTTGAAGCGACGTGTTTCGGGAGATTTTTCCAATCGCTATTGGATACAAAATATACGGGGTGGTTCGTCTGAAATGGAACAACCTGTATAACAGAATGGAGTATAGTTGAATTCATTGCATTTCCTGTAGATAGTAGATCTCGGATTAATTCCATAGCCTTCAAACAACCCAACTTTATCAAGTTTTCCCTATGAAACAGTGGACGAGGAAACCCAGCATATTTCATAACAAAATGGTGCATTTCGCAGCATCTCCATCTAGAAAAATCATTCTGAAATTCGTACTCTAACATCTGATCTAACATTGCCCAAAGTACACGAGTCGAATCTGGTTTCAAAAGGATGGAACACGGTGCCAAAAAGACGAATATAATCAGTAGTTTTATATCAGAAAATTCCTTGCTTTTAGAAGTTGATTTCATTGCATTTTCGGTAGATCTCGGTTTGCATAGCGTTCAAACTCCCAAACAACCTTCAACTTTTCCCTATGAAACAGTGGACGAGGAAACCCAGCATATTTCATAACAAAATGGTGCATTTCGCAGCATCTCCATCTAGCAAATTCGTTCTGAAATTCGTACTCTAACAACCCGATCCAACAACGATGGTTACATGATATTATAATGTGCAGCTTAGCCCGGGGCAGAAGATATCATCAAGTATCAAAACACATTCCTGTGTTCCTGTAAATATGTAGAGTGTATTATACAGATAGCTCAGAATAATCAGGATCTAGTTTCGGGTAACGCGTTGGAGGATGTACAAACAACGTATCGATTGTTGTTTTATCTTTCGTTTTATATTAATCTGGCTACATTAATAATGCATGAAACTGATTTGATGCAGGTTTAGTCAGAGGTAATTTAAAGATCGAATACCAGGACGACTTTTTCATCCCATGGATAGTGGAAAAATGAGCGACGCTTCTTCAAATGGATGAGTTTTTGAGCGCTCTTTCATTGGTGGGGCAATAATGTTATTACCCCAAAATTTTGTATAGGACGCGAGATTGATACTTAATAAATGAATGCAAAATATTTCCACGATCAGAATTATATTCTGGAAATTAAAGGGGAATTAAAGGGTTTTCCAATAAGAGGTGTTATTTTGAACAACCCGCTATTTCGGTAGATGTCACGTTCGAAGCTGCCATTTTTTGACATTTGACAAATAGAAACTACTTCATTAACAAAAATGAAACGATACACGCTTCAAGAACGCATTGAAATCATTAAAATTTACTATAAAAATGGTGAAAATTTGGCAGAGACGGTTCGTAAAACTCGAACATTTTTGGGTCGTCGTGAAGCACCTTGTCGGACCGCAATAAAGAGATTGGTAGAAAAATTCGAGCTGTTAGGACAAGTTTGTGGTGTGAAGAATAAAACTCGCTTAAGAACAGCCGAGAATATTGCTGCTGTAGCCAAAAGTGTTGAAGAATAGTTACGGTGAATGGATTGCGCTATCGAGAGATGATTAATGATTTTTAATGACCGAAATTGGATAGTATTGATCTGGACACCGTTTACTTTCGACAAGACGGCGCTACTTGCCACACAAGCAACGAAACCATTGATCTTTTGCGGGAAAAGTTTCCGGACCGTTTTATCTCTCGAAGGGGTGATAACAATTGGCCACCGAGATCTTGTGATTTAACACCTTGCGACTTCTTCCTTTGCCCAGCGTCGATTCAAAGCTTAGACAAAGATTCAAAACCTCAAAGATGGAATTCGTGAGGCTATCGAGGACATAGGGCAGCCACTTTGCGATTTGGTTATGGAAAATTTCATTAAAAGGATATTGGCCTGTAAGCGTGGTCGTGGTGGTCATTTGCCTGATGTTATTTTCCATTAATAACGCTACTTTTGAGATTTTAGAACAAATGGAAAAATAAAAATCGTAATTGGTCGTAATACAAAAAGATTATCAATCTAATGAATCAATGAAAACCCAAAGTGTAAAAAATCAGCAGTTAGGTACCCAGGATTCACCCTGTAAAGTTAATTCGCCAATAATAATCAGGAAATATGCACCTTTCCGAATTAATTTACTGATTCAAGAAACCAAATAGCCGTAGATGTTCCAGAACAAAGGACAGGATAATTACAGGCCCCATGAATATACCCTAAGTGAAATTTACGATTATGAAACATTCTTATATTAAAGGCCTCCCCAATCCTTAAGTGAATTGAGTATAATAACTGAAATTTTCATGTAATTGTTATAGTCACGTGACTGTTTATTACTTCGGTCAATAAATGATTAAGAGTATTTAGTGAAGCTCTTAATTTATTAATTACTCCTGATATCTGAATATTTATCGCTGATAAAATATTCCATCAATATGTAAGCAACAAATAGCTAGGGAAATAGTTTAATTTATGATGATATATTGGTACCAAGTGTCTTTATTTACATTACGAATTTTATTGCACCGTTCGTTTATCTCGGGAAAGATTTGTTTATTATCGTTCCACGTTTTGACTGAAATTGATGAGTTGGCTGTTTGAATATGTTATAGATGAATTAATATATGACATTTTTCTCTTTTTTATGGCGAGTTTTTTTGTCAAAATCGTGCGAAAACATCTATAGTCCCTTCACGAAAATTTGATCAGTCGGTTGGCCATGACAATTTGGGATATTCCACTGTGTATATTGAAATTTTAGGTTATGTTGTTTATTTTCTTGTCAGATTGATACGCAATGTTGTCAATATTACATAGAGTTCTGTGATAACTCGCAAGCTCGTCGAACGAGACCAGGTACATTCGGCAACGTTGACTTTATTTTACTTTATGACAGTAAATACTGCCAACTTCATATAAATAAAGGAACGCCTACTATGTGCTCAACCTTTCGTGAACGGACTATAGTTGTACATCTCAATTTCGCTGGGATTTCTTAGTTATATTTCATTGTTATATGTTGGTACTCAAGAAAAAATCTATTGTCTGTCAATTCAGTGATAATAAAATTTGTAGTATCAATTGATACTATTCAACTCAAAAATAACGGAAAATTTTAATGGATGAGAATTGATTGCAGAATTGTCGAAATTATCTCATTTTTCAAGCACTCGTTCTCCTTAAACGAGTGCTATATCGTTTTGCCCAAATGTCTGTTATTTTCGAATTTCAAGCCGGAAATGCTCCCAAACGATAGTGCTCCCAAACGATAGGGTAAGACTCCCTGATGACGAATTCGAGGTCAAATTCAATTAGGTCCGTGGGGCCGGCCGGCCGTTAGCACAATAACTTTCGAAGGGATTGTCCTAGAGATTTTAAATTTTCAGGGCGAGTTCGGTTTACAAATGGCTTGATAAAGTTCGTTAACTAACCAAATCGTACAGGGTGTTCCATAAAATATGGCCGATCAAACATTTTTTTGCTCAATATCTAAGACAAAACGAGACCCATCGAAATGAAATGTTGCGGCCATGTGCAATATGCTCATAATAAACCTCATGCAAAATTATGTGGCCAAAGTGTAAACAGAATACATAGAAAATTCAATTGAAATATTGAAAAGGGAAAACTTCATATGTCAATAAAAAAACTATCCTATTCGAAAAAAATTTATTTTATAAATAAGGATGGATACACTAAATGTCCATACAGAATTTTGTGACCATAGTAATAACAGAACCATAGAAAATCGAATTGAAATATTGGAAAGAAGAATCTTTATTTCTATAACAGGATATCCGATTTGAGTGAATTTTTTTAATGAAGACTGTTATACTGCATTTTCATGCAAAGTTTTGTGGCCATAGTGTTGACAAAACCATAGAAAATTCAATTGGAATATTGAAAAGAAGAATCTTTATATTTCCATAACGGGAAAACCGATTCAAATGAAATTTATTTTGTGAATAGAGACTGATATACTGAATGTTCGTGCAAAATTTCAAGAAGATCGCATCATCAGAACCATACAAATAATTTTTTGTAATTATTTATTTTTATATTTTATTATATTATTATATTTTATATTTCATTTTTCGAATAATTTCCAGAATTTAATTTCGATTGTGCTGAGATTCTGCATTCATGTATTCGGTATCAATCTCAAATCCCATATGAAATTCTGAGGCATTAGTCTTATTGCTCCACCACAGATCTAGCGCTCAAAAACTCCTTTCAGGGCTTTCCTTAAATTTTTTTCATGAAACGAGAACATCATGAAAGAGGTATAGTTATTGGCTTTAGAATAAAGTTTTCAGCTTTTTCCTGCTATGTACTGATTGCTTGATACATTTTTAAAAACCAATTCGTTTTGTCACAGCGCCTATTTTTGCTCTGGATCGGTTATAAATAGATTAACAAGAAGTTGACATTTAAGTTTGATATTGTCATGAAGTTTCTATTTATGAGAAAAAAAACATTTATAAATGTCATGGTATCTTTTGTTCGACTAGAAGGGGAACGCAATGTTGAAATCATTCTTACTTCATCGAAATAATGTTAAATACCCATCATATTGAATGGAGTATAAACGGTATACCTATAGTGATGAATTTATGTTATTAGGATTTCAGTTTCATTATTCATAATCCAAAATTGACAAATATGTAATGAACTGGGGAAGATGATTACTGGTTCTATTATGTAATCACAATCGATTAATTAATTATTCATTGCCATAATTAAGTATTAGGAGAATATTGTATTTGTTCTAGTACGAAAGAATAGTTTTAGACAGGGTGTGAATGTGGTAAGTACCTATAGTCCGTTCACGAAAGTTTGAGCGCATAGTAGGCGTTTGTTTATTTATCTGAAGTTGGCAGTATTTGGTGTCACAACGTAAAATAAAGTCAACATTGCCGAATGTAGGCGGCCTCGTCCAAAGAGCTTGCGAGTTATCAGAGAACTCTATGCAATATTGACAACATTGCGTATCAATCTGACAAGAAAATAAACAACATAACCTAAAATTTTAATATACACAGTGTAATATGCCAAATTGTCATGGCCAACCGACGGCTCAACATTTCATGAACGGACTATAGTATTGTAGAAAATTTGGAAATTGTATTTTCTCAGCACGATTGAAGAGTACCAGTACGACAAAGAAATGCACGCACACAAGATAATATTGATTTGGTAGCAGCAAGTGTAAAAGAAAGAACAAATTTATCAGTTCCACGTCGTTCTCAACGATTAAATCTTCCTCAAACAGCAATAATCTGGAGGATATGTGGTTTCAACAAGACGGTGCCAACTGCCACAAATGATCCAGTTAGTTATCCTCCCAGGTCGCTATGTCTTTCTTTGAGTAAATACTAAGTAACAAGATGTTGATTTCCCCAAACTGAATGCAGTGAAACATGAATGAAAAATCTCAAGAGACGTGAGACTGGTACCATAAAAGAAAAACCAACATTCAAACCCATAAAAAACACTGTTACCAACCCTTCATCTCGAAACCCAGATCATTGACAAAAACAAAGACCCGTCAATTACCTTGAACGAGCCCAGCATGATTTCATTCATTGTTGCCAACCTCAAGATCATTAACACATCACAGTGCGGGTATCCCATAGACCATAGAACATCGGGGACCTCTGGGGGTCATGGAGATACAGAAAACACCTGTCCCGTCTTATCGGGGCCTTATCCAAGGTTGACATAGAGGTCAAAATGGAGGATATGCGGAAGCTACTTGAGCATGTGTTAAAATTCGAGCGTTATCAAGAATGTATCCTTCACGATGATGCGGGTAATGAGAAAAATTATTATACGCAACGATTAGGGTGTATTGTTGCGTGCTGTTTGACATGAGATAATTGCTTTGCGGGATATTTTTCAATGACGAGCTTCGAATTGTGCGGGGAGCTTTTGGGAAAGGGTTGCTAGGACTGGTTTTGAGATTTGACAGTTCTTATGAGAGGGAGAGGATACTCAGCTCGTTAGAGTTACGTTAAAGATATCGGTTAAACTGTCCGATTATTCCTGTACATTTAGAGAAAATCACTTGGGAAGACCTTGGAAAAATTTCGTATCTGATAGGTACCATTGAGTAAACATCTACCTATATGTATACAGGGTGTCTGTAAACAAATGCAAGGGAATTTGGGATATGATTCCTTGATGAGAATATTCAGGGGTAGTTCATATATTTTTTTCGAAATTAACCCCCCTTTCAAGATACAGCCTTTGGGAGGCGATGACGAGCAAGTGTTGTTTTTCGTCGCCCACCAAGCCTTGGTCTTTCCAACAAGGAACCTGTCTCCCTGCACCTATTCCAAAGTCGAGATATCACACATAGACTGACTTGGAGCCTTTCCGCTACAACAACCTGAGTTGGGCCACCCTGTAGCATTCCGATAGCCCTATCAGCCTTAGCGTTTGTTAATTTACGTCTTGGCATTTTCAGAGAACTCGTTTCAAACCGAAAACGTTGATAAATTGACTCCATTTCAAAATAAGAACTTTCATGAAGACTGGGTTGTACATTTTAATGCTTACATTTTTAACACCCTGTATGATAAGGTGCTAAAAAACAAATTTGGATACCTTGAACATTAAGCTAAAGAAAAGCTCCTCTTGTTCAGTGTCGATAAAATGAACCGTTTTCGAAAAAAAAATAATGAAAGAAGTAAGTAATTGAAAATTTATTCCACTAAAATGAATTTCCGTATCTTCTTAGGGAGGGCCCCTAGGAAAAAAAATTATAGAAACTTGTCATCTTATTTTTTTATGTTCTAACTGAATCCGAGAGATTTCCCACATTTTCCGGGGCACACTTATTTATTTATTCTTTTGAATTGAGAGCTAACAAAATACAATACATGAAACAAAGAAGTCCCTAGCTGAGGTTAGTGCAAAACGGGGTACCATACTATTTTGGCGTATGATACCAGAATACAGGGAAAAACCTCAGTAGAAAAAACCCTGCCTCGCCGTTTTTACAGAATTGAAACTTAATACCATTCGACTAAATAAGATACAAAATACTTAATTCATGCTCTTGGGCCAGGAGGGTGTTTTAAACCAGGTCTGGCGTTCCAAGTGATGATTTTTCGAATCTCCTGTTCTTCTTAGACCGCTACAGGACCCTACATAAGGGTAATCATCTCCCATAGATTTAAATAGTAGTATTTTTATCCAAAATGACATAATATACACTGTATAATAATGTGCTAATAATAATATACAGCACCACCCTAAAAAAACCTAATTGACAATCGTCAAATCCCATAAATCCCGAGTCAACCCATCCATCTACCAACATAATCCGCACAATTACCAAACTATTACTCAACCATTGCACTTGCAACCCCGCAAATTCGCACATAGACCCATTAGGGCCCAAATTAATTGTGGGAACCCCGTCGTCAAGCATCGTCCACGAAGATTACAACACTCTGGGGACGCCGCGACGGCACGTGACGTCCCGGCGGACACCGTCGTGCGTAGGACGGCACGCGACCTGGCTTATTTTTCACAGAGCTTTGAGTAAATGTACACCGCCTTCCTGCTCTGCTCTACGTATGTTAAAGAGCATGATACAATACAATCGAAGTCCCTGTCAACGTAATCGAATTGAAATTCTCACGCAGGATATTGTTTTTCGCTTGGGAATTCTATGGTTCACGTGGGAATACGCTCACTATGGGAACGATTTGAATGGTTGTTGATGGGTTAAAGCCTTTATGGTTGTGAGTATTCAGTCGATGGAAGCTTCTTTTCTGAGAAATAATAACATTCATGCACTGAATTTTACGGAATACCTGGAATAACTATGGAATTCCCCAGGGTTATGTCCTTGAACCCATTTTATTTCTGAAATGAATCACTATACAAGAAGTCGTCCTTGAAAGGATTCATGCCGATACTTTATATAGGCAACAGCAATATAAATGTGCGAAAACTTTTCAAAAACGTTTCCCAATCATTAACCTCCGCCCTAATCAATACGAATGGGTGATACCATAGCCTCCTCTAATTTGGAGGAGGCTGTGGTGATACCTAATATTAAGGCTCTACTAATATTAGAGGAGGGAGCTGGCTTACACTTTGCTCTACACTTTCTTCAATGTTCATTTCTTGAAACTTTTACGCTTCATTTAATTGATTGGTATGACAGAATTACTTCTGTAGTCCGTTCACGAAAGTTTGAACGCATAGTAGGCGTTTGTTTATTTATCTGAAGTTAGCAGTATTTGCTGTCATAACCTAAATTAAAGTCAACGTTGCCGAATGTACCCGGCCTCGTCCGACGAGCTTGCGAGTTAACAGAAAACTCGATGCAATATTGCGTATCAATCTGACAAGAAAATAAACAACATAATCTAAAATTTTAACATACGCAGTGGAATATGCCAACTATACATGGCCAACTGACGGCTCAAACTTTCGTGAACGGGCTATATTTGAGGAATACCTTTCTGATAGATTAATTTAACTGTTGATTATTTTTCTTTTCAGAATGATTTTTTGTACTTGTATCTATAAGTTCACTGCGAATGTGTTTCTCTTATTTTTTCTATTCTGTGACCTGTCCTATACATTGTTCAATGTCTAAAAGGATTAATAAAATTATTATTATTATTATATATCCAATTTCAGCCCATTTTTGATTTGACATTAACCATCAATTCAAATATGTACCTACCAGTGTCCTTCATTTTTGACTGTTGTCTTTGTGACAGCTTTAACGGCATTCTCTAACTTCTGTCACCATGATTTGAACAAAACTGTTTACATTTTTCAGCCTCATACCATGGCATTATCCGGATGGGAATCAATTTTACTAACCTGTTTTGTTTGTGGAAGTCTTCATCTGATAGTGATGCTCACTAATATACTGGACGATCAGTATGACAATACCAAAGGAAACAACGATGTTACAAGCGGAATCATCATAAGAGAAATGGCTAGACATAAGTTTTTTCAAGACGATAACCTTCTGGACAGAATATCTATCTACTACCACTGAATAACTACAATAAATCAATCAATATGTTCCAGAATGAATGAATACTTATGAATCAATAAATTGAAAACAAATTGAGATGATTAATAGAACGATTCAGCTCTAGAAACGAATATTTTAATTTCAAGGTAGGTTTGTAGTTTTTTCCTGAAGTTTTACAGAAAAAATGCACTTACCATGTCTAAGATGTCATAACTCGCCAAAGTTAGGTGAAACGTTTTCTGTCTTACCGGCATTTAGAACCACAGAATATCATATCTCTGCAATAGACCAACAAGTAAAATAGCCCCAGTACCTATTCCTACATTTTAGAATAACGGAGACCACTTTGAGTGTGATAAAGGGTTTTCCAATAAGAGCTGTTATTTGGATATTCAAAGAAAAATGCCATTTTTCAATATAAGTGATCGGATGTTTATTTCATTATAAAGAAGAAGCTATGCCGTTAATAATGGAAAATAACATCAGGCAAATGAGCACCACGACCGCGCTTACAGGACCATATCCTTTCAATGAAATTTTCCATAACCAAATCGCAAAGTGGCTGCCCTATGTCCTCGATAGCCTCACGAATTCCATCTTGTAGGTCTTGAATCGACGCTAGGCTATTGGCGTAGACCTTCTCTTTCACGTGGCCCCAAAGGAAGGAATCGCAAGGTGTTAAATCACAAGATATCGGTGGCCAATTGTGATCACCTCTTCAAGAGATAACACGGTTCGGAAACTTTTTCCCCAAAAGATCAATGGTTTCGTTGCTTGTGGGGCACGTAGCGCCGTCTCGTTGAAAGTAAACGTTATCCAGATCAATACTATCCAATTTCGGCCATAAAAAATCGTTAATCATCTCTCGATAGCGCAATCAATTCATCGTAACTGTTGCTCCAGCCTCATTTTCGAAAAAGTAAGGTCCAATGACTCCGCCGGACCATAAACCGCACCAGTCACACACGTTGAAAATAGAGAGGCTTTTCAACAATAACTCTTGGGTTTTCCGAGCCCCAGATGCGACAATTTTGCTTGTTGACGAAGCCACCGAGGTGCAAATGGTCCTCATCACTCAAGGTGATTTTTCGATGGAATTCCGGATCATTTTCATACATTTCAACGACCCAATCAGCAAAGACACGACGTTGTTGATGAGTTCTTGTGTGAACTTTATAAGCCTTAAGACCCAAATCTTTATGCAAAATACGGTGTATTACATTTGTGGAATGCCTAATTCCAAAGAACGACGAGGAATGGACAAACCTGGGTTTTCTTCAACACTTTTGGCTACAACAGCAATATTCTCGGCTGTTCTTGAGCGACATGCACGGATTTTATCTTCACATCACTAACTTGTCCTTACAGCTCGAATTTTTTCACCAATTTCTTTATTTTACTAATTTCAATGCGTTCTTGAAGCGTATATCGTTCCATTTTTATTAATGGCGTAGTTTCGACTTGTCGAATGTCCAAAAATGACAGCTTCAAACGTAACATCCACCGAAATAGGGGGCTATTCAAAATAACACCTCTTATTGGAAAACCATTTACAATGAGATTGCAAGAAGAAAACAATATCAATGTGTAATCAAATGATTCATCATTCATTTAGACAGAGAAAGTCAAACCCATATTTGCAAACATATCGCTCCGTAAGGCGGGTGCTCAAATAAAAGGGAATCGCATCCTCAAAGCCATTCATCCCTAATAAGTACAAACCAAATAGAATTACGGGGTTCGTCGCAAGAACTCTCCTCCTCTGCCAAATAAAGAACCGCCGCCGTACAGAACACAATTTCCGCTCTCGAGTTTTGATTAAATTTACGAAAGATGACAATGGCAGAGGTCTTTAATACCGGCAACGGGTCACTGCGATGAAAGGGCTTTTGCGGTGTCCAGGACTTTCTACGGGACACAGCGGGACGTCTTAGTCCTGATTCCCGGGATTAGGGCGCTACAAAAATCGCGAAATCCCCTGCCGGGACCGGCAAATCGGGAAATAAAGGATGAGAGAGGACAAAACGTGGGTGGAGGGTCGGTAAGGAAGGCCCCTGCTTTCACCTGATCGCTGCTTATTCCGTCGTTTTTATTCTCGTCTTTTAGCGACTTCCGTTTAGACGAGTCTATTATTATAAGGGATTTTTTTTGGTGAGATTTGTTGGGAATTATTTTCTTTTTTTTACGGAAAATTCGATTTGAAATGTAAAGTGGCAAATGAAGAATGTCTTATAATGAAAATTTCGAAAAAGTAAATATTTGAATTTCGGGGCACTGTAACAGCTCAGGAGCACGAAACTCCTCAAAACGAATGCTATATTTGTATTCATCGAGGTGAGTGAGAACAAAATTAGTGAAACTAGCAGCTGGCGGTCCCAAAGTTCCTGAAATTTTTCTTCTTCACTTCACTTTTTCAGTTAAACGGTGACACAAAATTACTGCTGCATTTTCTATATTAATATTATAAAGAGGAAAGATTTGTATGTTTGTGAGTTTATACGAGTTAACTCATAAGCTGCTAGACCGATTTCAATAATTCCGTCACCCTTAGAATGCTACACTATCCCTGAGTAACATAGGCTATACTTTTCACCCGAGAAAATTAAGGAAACCTACTATAACTTCAATGATAATAAATATGAGTACCAAAATCAGCCATGATCAGCTATTTTCAGGTGCGCTGCAAAAACCGTAAGGGGTCGTTATACTGGCCCGTAACTTTAACTTTTCCCTTACCCTAAGAATTGAAACATAGACATTTCGTGCTATGGTTTATACTCATATTCCCTTACCTAGAAGTTTTTCATTCATAATTTAAGGGCATAAGTTGAGGGCATAAGTTACGGGCCAGTATAAACGACCCCTAAGAGGTACATGGAAACAATGTATGACGGAAATGTACCTCTTCAATAGTTCTACAGAAAAGTCCGCGATAGCATATATCTATCTTTCAAGGTTTACTCGGTATTACCTTTTAAAGGTATCCGAATGTTTCTCAAAATTATGCATTATTTGGGAGTATTTTTTTATGAATACGCTATTGATCCTTATCCAATTAAATACGTCGTTCATACCCAGTATTTAATTTAGAACGAAATGGCCTTTTACATCATTCAATTATGATGAATACATCAAAAGATATGGCAGGTGAAGATGAAATCGCACCAAAATGCGTCTCCGAGGTAGGCACTAGGGGGTAGGAGAAGGTACCGAAGTGTGAGGGATGAATGAATGTATTTTGGACTGCCTGATGCCAGTATGTTTATTATCACAAATCAGATCAACAGATGACGCTGTAGTCGTTGTTTAGGTTATTCATCTACTCTGCAACTAAACGGCTGGATCCAATTGAATGAACTTTTGCGTATACAGAACAACGTCTGTTGGGTCTGCTAGTAGTCTATAAATTACCTTCGAACATACACATTACCATTTGATTAGTTTATTTTCATACAATAATCAATGTAAAAACATCGAAATTCTAGAGGTACCACATATCCACGAATTCGAAGGAAAGCCCGCCGCTTTTAATGGTAGGTTTGGCACTTTTTCAAATCAAAAAACCTACCCTAAAAGATTCAAATTTTGCCTACGGCCGATTGTAAACATAAAGACATGTAGTTGTCCCAAGTCTACCATGAAAATTTCGAAGCCATAACTTGCTCCGTTCGAAAGTTATGTCGACCAGAAATTTAAATCTTTTTTCCACGCACAGACAAATTTTTTCTTTATTTTAATGGCAAGCTCCACGCGAAATTTGTGCGTCATCATTCTCCTTCAAAATAACAAATTCCGAAATGATATGGATTCGGAATATCGGGAAGATAATAAAAATATTCAAATGTCGATAACTCCAGAAATACTGGACTCATTTGGCCCGTTAATGAAACCCGAACAAACTCTCAAAACTCTAACTTAATCCGTTCAAGAGTTGTTGTATTCACGGCCGGACGGCCTGACAGAATTTTATTGACCACAGATTCTTTATAGTGAGTCCAACCTAGTCGTTTGAGGCCACTTCCGTCCCAAAATTCCAAAAATACAGGAAGAGAGAGTGGTTTGCCCCAAAGCCCCCCTGTAGCTACGCCACTGAACAGTCGTACAGGCCGAGGCCAAACAACTTTATCTTTTTAATTCTGTGCTTTCATAACCTTCTATGACCAAATGTCAAAACAAAACATAACCTCAAATAAACTGGCGGTTAAAATGTTTTGATTTCTGATAGGAATAAAATATAAAATTTGTTTTTCCTTATTATTTATTTAAGTGTATGAGAGTTGGTATAGCCATAAGGAAATATTACTATTTTCCGTCTTAACAAAAATGACGCTGGATATTTCAAAAGTTCAGGAAAATACAAATATCGCGCAAAATGATTCTATTCTTGCAAAACCTACTGAAGATAACAAAGGTACAGTAAAGGTTTCCGAACAAAATGTGGATATGGAAGGAAAAAACCCGGCAAATAATGAAAACATATGTACTGAAAACGTAGAAAAAAAGTAGAAAATGACCCAAATATAACTAACACATGATAGATAACTAAATGATGATAATTCCAAAGAAAGTATGGATATAACTAATATTAAACCTCTACCCGATGAGGCTGAGAGTGATAATGAAAACAGAGGAATTGGCGACCAATAGAAGGAATCTAAGAAATCAATTTATTTCACAGTGATTCTGAGAACGAGGATGAATCCACAAATAAAATTGAAAAGTACAGAGGAAAATTCTGATAATGAAACTGCCAAATCGGAACCAATTCATCCTAAAAAGCTCAAGAGGATAGCTATAATCGATAGTGACTCTGAGGATGAAGTTAAAGAAAATTCCAAGCAGGATTCAGTTGAGGAAAAAGTTGTGGAATACAAATCTGTTGATCAGATTGATTTGGAGGAAGAAAATAATAAAACTCAGGTGAGATTACCATAACATCCACTGTTATAACAGATTCGTTTATTTGTAGACATAATAATTATTATATTGCAAATTATTTCCAGAAAAAAATTCTCTCAAAGCTCTGCGATTCTGAAAGTTCTGATGAAAATAACGAAGGAGACGTAGACAAAGTAGAAGAAGAAATGGGTATTTCTGATACAGAATTAGAAGCTTTACAGTCTAATAATATCATATCTAAATCAAGAAAAGGAAAGAAGAAAAGTGAAAATAAAGAAGAAAAAGTAAACATCATTAAAATTTTTCTATTGCTTTAATCAGCATAATTTTTTTCAGATGACTGCAAAAAAAGCCCTTGAAGACAGGAAAGAAATTCTTGCTGAATCTCAGAGGAGAGTTAGGGAATCCAGAGTGTCTTTACCATATCATAAACCTAAGGCTAGAAGTCTTAAGGAGTTCTTACAAAATCGTCCAAAATTAGCTGCTCCTTTAAGAGCTGTTTCTCAAGGCCAATCACCTTCTTTAGCTATTAAAATGAGTATGAAACAATTGGAAGTTATTACGTATGTATAAAAAAATATTTCTTTGTCAGAAATACTGATTCGTAAACCCTTTTTTCTTGTAGACAAAAAATGAAGGAGAGAGAAAAAGAAGTTCAAGAATTTTACAAATCAGAGAGTGAATCAGAAGCTGAGGAAGAAACAAAAAATGAGAATATAGATAGTGCATATGCAAATGAAATTTCTGCCGCATGTAGTACTGAAATGAACTCAACTGACTCAAAGAATGAATTATCGATAAAAACTGACAATAATTCAGTACAAATGATGGATTTCACAGACACTGACAAAATCATTGTAGAAAACACTGACAAAAGTGAAATAACAGAAAATGAAAACAACACAGTTAGAGATGATAAAACAGAGGAAATATGTGAAAAAATAGAAGTGGAAAATACAATTGCATTTGAATCAAGTGAAGAAGCAATTATAGAAGAATCAGAGAAAATTACAAATCTTTCTAATGATGATGAGAAAACTGAATCTAACGAAAATCCAGCATTTGGCATAAATCAAAGCAGCAACTTTGAAAATTCAAATCCAGAACTTGAAATAGTAAACAAACCAATAGAAAGTGCAGAACAAATTGAGAATGAAAAAGAACCAACTACCGAATCAAATGTAAAAGAAAAAATAATCCTCATATCAGATATTGTCGTAAAACCTACTGAACAAATCAAATCTAAAAATATTTATAACCTTGATGATGAACTTTTGGAACTTGCCTCTGAAGTCAGGAAAGACGAAATGAACCAAGATGATAATTATGAATTTAATTTGGATGATATCGAAGACGAGTCGGAACTTCTACAAAACGGGGATAATTCAAAAAAACATAAGATAACTAAAGATGAATTGAAGAGAATGAAATTAGAAATATTGGAGAAAGTTGGAGTTGTGCAACCTAGATTAAGTGTAGGTCCAAATGAAATCATCGATCTAGAGAAGGGTATTGCCATGCCTGACGAAATTTCAAGGCTAAGGGAAAGGTTCATTAGACACAATTTGAAGTCGGAGAAACATAAGCATAAGAAAGAAATAAGGTGAGTAATACCTATACTCTTATTTCAGTCAATTAGAGTGTGTTAATTACAGCGTTATGAGTGTTTCCGATGGTCAAATTCTTAAGGAAACCTTGTCTTTCAAAACGGATGAAAACGAAGATGAAGATCGAAGCCTTTAGAAAAACCAGGAGTTAGATTGCAAAAATTACGTGAAGAACTGCAACATCAGATGTCACTGAGACGTTCTGATTTGTGGAGAAAAAACTTACCAAAGAGTAAATAATAGAAATGAAAATGGCAATGAAGATGAAGATAATGGTAAAGTTCTTTTTTGTTATTTATTTACATTTTCAATGATCTTCTCTGAACTCTTATTCAGGTTAGATTGAGATCTGTCTCATCAACTCTTGAATTTTTTTCACATTGAAACAATTAAATCAATTGATTAATAACTAAATATAAACAAACATGCTACATAGTCTGTTTTTCATAATGATTACTAACAATCTGAATATTTGTGAGTAGCTTCATTTTGACGAGACGCCTAACTTTTTCCTCTACAAAAATTCTCGATAATGAGGGCTAATACAGTAGGGAGGCGTCAAAAGTGTTAAATGAGTGAATGTTCAAATTTTATTACCAACAGCTACTTCATAAATTGAATCTTGAAACAATTTTATTACAAATTGAAAACAATAATTGTCCTACAAAAATGATGATTTTGTCAAAGTGTCCCCCACTCCCAATATATATCAACAACTAGGTCTAAAAAAATATTACTAACCGGCTGATTTTTTCACTGTTGCTTAGCAAATATTTCCTTTATGAACTGGTCACATTGTCCTACACATTGAGTGGTACGTTTTTCCAGTCCTACCTCAGAAATTGTACCACAGAACCCACAATTTAAAATGATAACTAACAATTGACAATTTCCGAGCGTAGGGCTAGAAAAATGTACCACTCAATTTGTAGGACAATGTGACCAGTTTGCTAAGCAACAGTGAAAAAATCAGCCGGTTAGTAATAATTTTTTTAGACCTAGTTGTTGATATACAGGTTTGGAAATTCACATCTGAAATATACGATATACAATGCATCAGACAGAGATTTTTCCCTCCAGTTGCACAGATGAATAGTCCAGACAATCACTTACTGTAAACACTGAATTCAGTTTGTCTTACTTCGTATTCTAGTCTTGTCTCTCTCTATCATTTAGAGGAGCGCAGTCTTTAGTATTGGTAGGCAACAGTAAATACTTGAATCGAGTATTACGGGCAGCCTGACAAATTAAAAATTCTATACGTTGAGTGCGGGTTCCCTACCATACTGCGATAAGAGAGAGACAAGACTAGATTATCGCAGTGAGACAGTTGAATTCATTCAGTTATCGCACTTGATTATCTCGCCTATTCATCTGAGGCAACTGGAGGAAAGAATTCTCTGTCTGATGCCTTGATATCGTATGTTTTCGATGTGAATTTCAAATCGGTGTATGTTGGGAGTGGGGAACACTTTGATAGACTCATCATTTTTGTAGGACAATTATTGTTTTCAATTTGTAATAAAATTGTTTCAAGATTTAATTATAAAGTAGCTGTTAAAAATAAAATATGAACATTCACTCATTTAACACTTTTGACGCCTCCATACTGTATTAGCCCTCACTATCGAGAATTTTCGTAGAGGAAAAAGTTGGGCGTCTCGTCAAAATTCTCGCAAATATTCAGATTGTTAGTAATCATCATGAAAAACAGGCGCTGGCCCATGGACTAACCCTTTTCAATTACGCATTCTACAAATCAACTTACTGCAAGTTTATGGATTGATATTTTCAAATTTCAGAAGAAAAATCCGAATGTGATGCAATGGATATCTTAGATAACGAAGATGAAGAAGATTTTACAGATCCAGAAGAAGATGAGGAAGAACTAGAAGAAAACGATTGTGATATGTCAGAGAAAAAAAAGAAAAAATCTGACTT
>JACDNR010000524.1:0-36751 GCA_013421045.1 Propylea japonica | reverse complement strand
TTTTGGCTATATCGCACTTCTGATAGTTTCTTTTCAGATTTATATCCAGACATCTTCAATAGCTAAGATTTCCCCTTGAAAGACGCTAATACAGAAGCATATCGATAGGCACACTTGGTACTTGGCCCGTATATCCCTGCGCCAGCTCCTGTAGAGGTTTTGGAACCATCTGTATACCATTTTATGGTATTTCCTTTGAGGTTATAGTCGGTATATTGCTGTTTATATTCCTTTATTTTACTTAGCAATGTCCTGAAGGTTTTGTCAGTGCTTACTTTTTTGATCATTACATCACTAGAAATGTTCGCAGATGAGATGTAGTTTTTGAAGAGAGGACCAGACCCTCTGAAGTGAGTACAGGAGGTTTTTTTCCAGATGGTTATTCTGTTATTCAACTCTCATTCCTGGACCGTTAAAGTATATTCGTCTTTTTCAAGCTCACAGAAAGGCTCAGTTCCATCAGCACTCATAACGAAGCTCAACTTGTTGTTTACCTTTATTTGTAATCAGTATTTTTAAGTAGAGATTTCAGGAAACTCACTTATCTCAATAAATTGCAATAATAAATCATAAACTCGCAAACTCATTGATAGTTATCTCAATAAGAACAAGTTCAATTGGGCAATCCGAACTACGTTTTTGATCCCAAGTCTATCGATAGCAATCGTCATGAAAAATCAGATAGACACGCCTGATTCAAAACTTTTGAGATATGATATTTTCAGAGTTCAGTACGGTCAGTCCTTTACAACGACATTATTTTCGCTAGACACCTGATGATAAAGTTTGGATAGGCACGCTTATGCTTATCTCCCTGTAAATATTTTCGAGCACTTGAACTACCAGAATTATTGTCGAACTACAGGGGCGGACTACGATAACTTCAATAAAATTTAAGACTCTTTCATTTGGATCAAAGACATTGTTTTGTTTCATATGCGACCAGTTATCTGGATGAGCGATACATTCTGATCATATTTTTGTAGAGAAGCGCCTTCAATGCTACTCATTAATTCTTGCACGAGATTACTTCATAGGTCACAAAAGCAGAGATCCTGAAGGTAAATGTTTCAACAAGATTGACATTTAAAGTGTTGTAAAGGGTTTTCCATTAAGAGGTTGTTATTTTGATATTCCAAGAAAAATATCATTTTTCAATATGAATGATCGGATGTTTATTTCATTAGAATAATATGCTCGAGCAAGCTCCAGTCTATAGGATATGCAAAAGTGCTGATGAACTTAAATTTAATTTATTTTTTTGTCGGGACGTTTTTTGCTGTTGTTGTGTTTCATAGAATGTATAATGTTATTTTCATTTTTGATATGTTACCCTGTTATTGGAAATTTCCTGTTGGGTAAAATAAACTGTTATTATTATTATTATTAGTATTAGAAAGAAAGCTATGCCATTAATAGTGGAAGATAACATCAGGCAAATGACCACCACGACCACGCTTACAGGACCATAACCTTTAATGAATTTTCTATGACCAAATCGCAAAGTGGCTGCCCTATGTCCTCGATAGCCCCCACGAATTCCATCTTTGAGGTCTTGAATCGACGCGTGGGTTATTGGCTTAGACCTTGTCTTTCACGTAGCCCCAAAGGAAGAAGTCGCAAGGTGTTAAATACATGATCTCGGTGGCCCATCGTGATCATCTTTTCGAGAGATAACACGGTCCGGAAACTTTTCCAGCAAAATATCAATGGTTTCGTTGCTTGTGTGGCACGTATTGTCTTAAAACTGAACTTTATAAGCCTTAAGACCCAAATCTTTATGCAAAATACGGTGTAATGACGTTTGTGGAATCTCTGATTCCAAATAACGACGAGGAATGGACAAACCGGTTTTCTTCAACACTTTCGGCTGTTCTTTATGAGCGACGTGGCACGGGTGTTAATCTTCACTTTCAAACTTGTCTCAACAGCTCGAATTTTTCCACCAATTTGCTTTCATTCGGTCCGCAAGGTGGTTTACGACGGCCCAAAATGTTTCGAGTTTTACAAACCGTTTCTGCCAGGTTTTCACCATTTTTATAATGAATTTTAAAAAACTTCTTCAGTGCGTTCTTGAATTCGTGTATCGTTCCATTTTGATTAATGACGTATTTTCTACTTGTCAATGTCCAAAAATGACAGCTTGAAACGTGACATCTACACCTCTTATTGGAAAACCCTTCAGCATAGACCAAACCAACAAACTCCTCATAAAGATACAACTGTTAGTTAGAAGAAAAATGAATAAATCCTCTTCATTTCAAAGCAACTTTGTTCAGTGGTATGACTATGACATATAGGTCGAGCTGAAAATTTTCCAATGTTTTTTGTTATATTCCTGAAGACAAAGATTTTACGGGGCTTTACAAGCATAATGGCGTGAATAGAACCTAACACAATATTGGCAAGGAAAGCTCTGCCATCTGTTATGTTAATTGGCAGGAAAACCATCGAGTACATTCTTTATTGATGCAAAGCGCTGGCCACAAAACAAGGCTTAGTCTACTAAAACACTAGACTCTCACGCCAAATTTCATGAGCATAATCAACTTTCAGATGAGATAAATTCCTGAAAAAAACTGTACAAACGAAATAGGAATTTGGTCGGAATGTTTTTCGAAACCAAATCAAATTAGTGTCTGGTCCTACACGAGGAAAAAATTTGAGAAATTCAGATCAACTTTTTTCATAATTTCTCTTCAAAATTTTCCAATATGTTTATGGTAAAGCAGCATGCGCTATTAAATGATCCGCTCTGTATTCAGTGAACACCCATATCATTCATCAGTGGAAATTTTTTTTAATTCAAATTGCGATCGGAAAGATTGAAATCGCATTTTATTTATTGATGAATGTAATTGAAAGATTTACTGAGAACCTGACCTAAAATACCTTAATCACTATTTTGTTGAAGGGTACACAAACTCTCACAAAAGCATCAAAAAAATGTGAAAACGCACTTGAAAACAAGTGCTTCTTATCTGTTTTGAAGTGAAAGTAAATTATTTGCGTGAAGCATAGTGCGTACTAGATAAGAAATGAATAACTGTAAGTTCTTCAGAGCGGTGTTCTAAAACAAAATTTTCCTAATGGAAAATTCCCAAAAAGGTTGAATCTCTAAATTCAAAATATATTATGCTTAGCTTGGTTACGGGCAATTTTTTTTTCGTTTTATCAACTAGATAATTTTAATATTATTGATGATTAGAAAGTTAGAAGGAGACTTTTGTACATTTTCAACCTCAATGTTTCTGGATAGCTACTATTAACAACACTTTTTTTGAGATTACTTCCTTTTTATCTATGTATAAAAAACATAGAGTTAAGCTGAACGAGAGCATTGTTCTGTAAATATTGAAAGTCTTTTAATGTTTATTTGATTACAAAAAATTTCCATGAACTTTTCAAGCAGTTGGATTACATTAAGTCCTCAAATTTCAATTGAATGGGTCCGGAATTTTGGGGAATTTTGATATAATTAAATTTCAAGTGGGTTTATCTCCGGAAATGGATTTACAATTCTCAACAATAGTGCTTTCCGATAGTATCTACATTTATTACATACTTCCAGGAAAACTTACATCATTAATCATTTTTAGAATGAAAATTATATGCACCACTATTCGAAGAATTTTTTCAAACGAAGTTTCCTATTGAATCCTGCAGAAATAAGAAAATGAGGACCAAATATTTCTAATTTTTTAGGATTTCTCAAAAAATACAAAAATTTCCAAAAAATCTAGAGGATGTCCGACTCATGGTCGGCAGAATTAGAACAAAATAACTAACTACATTAAAATGATGGAAATGTTCCAATTCGAAAAAAAAATATTAATTTTTCGTCACAACCAGGTGCCGAATATAAAAAATTAGGATCTCCTTATTTTCTGTGTGATTAGACGAATTTTGAGTGAAATATTCCAATTATTTTTATTGAGATTAATGCACTGCTCCTAGGGTAGTTTTTCAAATTCTATTCTTACGGATCAAATACGCCCTGTGGGTCATCAATATACGAATAATTTCGAGTATCTGTCTCAGATGCTTGTATTCATAAATTCACTGAGAATCCCAACGTGATTCAACTTCAAAGCAACTGCCACCTTTATGGGATTATTTCCTTCCTAGTTTTTAGGGGTGCGTTCTGGGGTAAATATGTTGCTGACCGTAAAACACACTTGAAAGGGACAAGATTTGGGGATATCAGTCAAAGAATCTTCTTTAGAGAAATGCAAACCTCAAATTCACCGACCATTATCTCTTTGACATCATACTCAACGATGCATTCTTAAGTTTTACCGAAAATAAGCAAACAGAAATTGTTGAAATTTAGCCAGGTTTCTGATGAAATCTGAGGATAATAATGACGATGATAAATCATAGGTGGAAAAAGGGGGCCGGAGGGGGGCCTGCTCCCCCAGAAGCTTGTGGTGGCCCAGCCCAAAAATATGAATGAAGGAGAACTTCCCTTATCTGTATGACGACTCCTTCTGACCTCATAGAAGGAGTGGCCCTACAGAAAATTTCTATTTTTGCCTATGACTCGAATATATTTTTTTTGATGAGGAAGGGTGTACATCATACTTCGTATATTGAAAAATTTCCATGAAATTTTGCATAAAGATAAAAAATTTCACCAGTATCTCAGGGTGTGAGAGATGTCTATAATATTCGATTAATCAACCTGTAATATGTTGGAATTCTACGCGGGTATTAAATTTCGTGCAAGAATGAGTTTATGTCTATGTGGATCATCGCGGTTCCTAACAAGACAGAACTGTTAGGTTTTCATGTTGAATTTAAGACATTAGTTCACAGGAAATAACTTTCACTCTGTCGACATTGTTTGAAAAGCTTAGTTCATTCGTGCAGATCGGTGTAAATATCTGGAAATAAAAGGAAAAAGGATTATTACGCTACTTCTTCACAGTCTGCATGGTTCAAATCAAGCGTAACAGTTGTCCATTCCGTAGATTATATGAGGAAACAAAATTTAATTGATGATAAGCGAGATTCTCTGACGAGAGAACTCAAAAGGGAGATTAAGACACTTTTCAAAATCTGATTTTATTGTCTTCAACGACTTTGTGGAGAATTATTCGTCAAGCAATATAAAATTTCTTGTCGTATATTATTTCATGATGTTGAGCCAAGTCCATCATGTTAATAAGTGAATCATTTGAGGGGTTCTTTCAATTTTAGTGTCATTTATAGATACATGTTTCATCACCTTCATTTCATGATGGACACAATCACGAAAAAATATAACTGTTCAGGAACACATCTATGTGTTTATTTTATAAAACTCCAACTCTACAAATTTTTCACTGCTGATGAGGGATCGGTTTTTCAGTTTGTATAGTTCTTCAATTAAAAATGTGCTAGATTTACCTATATGATACTCTACACTTCTCATGGAATTAACTCGTATTCAGAAGTCCTCAAACTATGCTCTGGACAATTACAATTTCAAAAAACAAGTTAAGTGCACTAATAGATATTTAAATTTTCCTTCTAATCATCCATTGAATGTAAAAACGTGTATTATAAAGACACTATATGATAGGGCGTTTTAGATTTCATCTACACCTGAAATTAGAAATAATGAAATTGCCTTCATTAAAGAGTTTCTACTAGATAATCAATACCCACCAAATTTTATAGGAAGAACAATTTCAAATTTAGAGCGAAAAATATCTAATCAAAAGTCTACGATGATCAGGTTCAAACAGAAAAACCGTCAAGAGCACCAAATTTGTTCAACGTCATTCCTTATATTCCGGGCCTTTCAGAAAAATAAGAATTGGTTCCAAATTCAACATAAGAACTGTTTTCAAAAAAACAAAATGATTTGAGATCCATTCTAAGCAGAACGAAACCAATAAATGAAATACAAAAGTCAAAAAATTGTGGAAAATCTTATACAGGAGAGACATCAAGAATTTTAGAGATGAGAAAACGGGAACATGAGAACAACATCAAGAATAGAGACATTACAAGATCACAAATCGCTGATCATGTATGTTCAAATAGCGAGGATCATATGATGAACTGGAACAACACAAAGATCCTAATGACGGAACATGATAACTATAAAAGGTAAATCAAGGAATCCACATGTATTTGTTAGATAAAGTAGATAATTTGGCCATTTGTTCTGTTGGAATAGATCGTATTTGGATAGATTTATTGAAGGAAGAAATGACATCAGGAAATTTCAAAATTAAATAAATCAACATCTCTATGTGTTGACAACTTTCAATGTCAATTAGACTGCAAATGATAAACACACAATTCTGAAGATTTTGAAAGTTTGTCTGAAGAAGGTGTCGGATATAGACACTGCGAACATTATCCTTTTCATTTATTTTTCTTTAGTTTTACTGTTAGGCAACAATTTTCAGAACCAATTCGCTCCTGGCGAATAAGTGCAAAGATTTCTGCAGTAGCACTTCATCTTAATTAAACATTTTTTTTTAGAAATGTGTACGAAGTATTGACAAAATTCATCCTACTGTTATATTATTTAAGTTTGAAATACATTTTTATCATTAGAGGTTCATTTCTGCCACTCAAAGAAAAATAATTAATTTTTGTTCAATTTAATTTCTCAGCAAGTTTCTCTGCCCCACCCTGTACTAGTTATATCCCCCTTATTTGCATCCATCAAATGTACATGAAGCAACAATCAGAGCAGACAGATATTATTCCGAGAATGAAATGAATGAATCTCTTTTTTTCGTCTGAACTGATGCCAATTCTGATATGAATGTCTGGCTGGTATCTACGACCTCGAATATCCAATAGTGGACGGAAAATGGGAGCTAATCTAGAGCTCCACGACAGAAAACCTAACGAAAGGGCGTAAACTGAAATCACATCCTATCTAGAACTGTAGCAGGACCCGGACTTCCTGGTCGTCCTGAAAAATAAGATTTTACCGAAGTGAGATTGAGTTTTTCAGCTGTCTCCCTCCAATATAAGGTTTTCCAGAGGGATGATACATTTTGAAATGGTTATAATGGCTACACTGCGTATTATTTTTGACATTTCTTATGTCATTTGTGTTTAGTAGGTTATGTCATTTAATCATGGAAAGATACACGCTTCAACAACGTTCAGAAATTGTTTAATTGTTTTATCAAAATCAGTGAATATTGTAAGAAATTCAAGAAGAATTCATGGACGACATTATTCAGTTAATCGACTCACTATTCGTCGTATTGTAGATAAATTTAAAATTGAATTTTCTTAACACGATAGAAGAGCACAAGAACCACGAAAAATTACACAAGATAATATTGATTCGTTAGCAGCGTAAGAGAAATCCAAGCTCATCAGTTTCGAAGTGTAACAGTAAGTGGAGAACGATACAGAATAATGTTGAATGAATTTTTCCCTGCTGTTGTGAATAATCTGGAGGATATGTGGCTTCAACAAGACGGTGCCACCTGTAACACAGTTGCTCAAGAATTGATTTATTGAAGACAAATTTGGTGATGAAGGGACTATACAGGCTATCCCAAAACTCGACGTCAACCCGGAATCGGGTCAAACAGGAAGTAATGCTGGTTGTCAGAAAAATAAAAAAAATCAAAATCAAATTCAAATTTATTTTCGATTGCCTTTGAATACGCTTTTCTTAAACTGCTTCCCAGTAAAAAAGTTCAATGGATTCAAGTGCGGTGAACGGGCCGGCCACCAGATTGGACCAGAGCGTCCGATCCATCTTCCGGGAAAAAATGTTACCAGAAAAAAAAATTCCAGAGAAATTTCTCAAGAAAATTGTTTCTGGAAAAATAATTTTCTCTGGAAATTTTTTTTTCTGGTAACATTTTTTCCCGGGAGATGGATCGGACATTCTGGTCCAATCTGGTGGCCGGCCCGTTCACCGCACTTGAATCCATTGAACTTTTTTACTGGGAAGCAGTTTAAGAAAAAGTGTATTCAAAGGCAATCGAAAATAAATTTGAACTACAGCAGCTACAATTTAACAAGTATTTTACCATTTTGGAATCCTTACTAAATGCGCCAACTTTGGACAAAACATGCCAAACTAGCGTAGTACATTTTTTTTCAATACAGTCAGTTGAAACTAGGCAATTGTTTATATTGATTTTTTTTTCTGAGAAGCAAGCCCTATTTTCATGAAACCTCGAGCAGCTGGTATCCAAATTTTGATTACACTTTAGACGAGCATTATTCAAGGTTACACAGCAAAAAAAAAGTTGGGCAAAGTTGATATTTGTGGCAACAGGAGCGAAAAGACTGTGACAGGGTGTGGAATTTTGCGTGTTTTTTTTGAATGCCCATTATTTTAAAATCATGCAACTTAGATTTTTTCTGAGAAAGTATCTTATTTGTTGAGCTGATATCATTTTATGATTCTTTATATGCAAAAATGGTCAAATTGTGAGTATTAAGATTTTTCATGGTTAACAGAACTCAAAACTTTTGGTTCATCTGAAATTCGTTCAAAAATTATCGCGAAATTTGCATTGTTCGACGTATGGTAGGTACTAAAGGGATTTTCTTATGAATATTCATATTTATACTTTGAAT
Source organism: Propylea japonica (assembly GCA_013421045.1). Lineage (NCBI taxonomy): Eukaryota > Metazoa > Arthropoda > Insecta > Coleoptera > Coccinellidae > Propylea > Propylea japonica. The sequence continues at coordinate 28,189 of JACDNR010000524.1, read as the reverse complement.
TGGAATTCCTCAAAATAAAAACTATTTTCTGACGTGTTACAATTCGCAGTAAACTCATTCGAATATACATAGCTGTTATCGGATGCATCAAATTATTCTATTGTTAATGTTACCTAAAAAAACTTCGTAATCAATTAGTGAAAATCGTGTTTTGGTATCATTAGCATAATTAATTACTATACGATATGAAATAGGTTCAAAACAGCTCAATTGGAGAATTGGTTATGGATTTTGAAAGTTTCTGTTACAGTTTGAATCTGCAATAGTTTCTGCAGATTCTCCTTAAGTTTGAAACTTTATTTTGATGATTGTTCATCAGTAAGTCTCACCTGAGTCTATTTTCAGATAATCCGTCTCGCCGAACAATTGATTTGATTTCACCATGGTAGCAATTGCGTATTTCTCATTATCTCACTGCCTTACAATGACAATTTGCCAATACAATCTCAAATTTGACTACTAGGTCGAATTGATATGTGATTGATCTTCAGATACTACTGCGTGCTATTTTGATCATGTAGATGCACAATTAGATGAGGTTTTCTTGAAACAATATAAAAATATCAAAAAAAGCCTTGATCCAATTTTTTTAAAAGATAAACAATATATGTTTATTTTGGATTCTGATTGCAGAACAATACCTGTTTTGATTAGAACAATAGCTGTTTACGATTCACCCGCAATTTATCTTCACTACTGCGATAATAAGTTTTCTTTCACTTGATTTCGAGGAAATCCCTATTTTCCAAGTCGATATTACCCAATTTTCACGTAACCAATTGCTAGAAATAGTTGCGCTGACGAAATTGTTCTATGAAATATCAACAAAGCGATTCAATCTGCATTTTATGTGTATTGGTGATACAATATTTTTTATTATGTATAAGGAAGTTATTCGAGATTTTTTTTTTGGCCCCAGAGTTATAGAAATTTGTGACTTTATATACCATATATTTTCAAATTGCTGCAGTCTGCCATTTCAATTTGCTTCTAGTTATAAGTGGTTCATTGGTTCAATTATTTTCTGACCTCGAATGAAAGCGATAAAGCAATTTGTCAATCCGAGTGGAATACAGGTAATATTCAAAACAAAGATTCAATAACTGATCCCTCCAATAAAGTTCCTGGATTTGATCTTCCAAGGAAAATTTGGACTGTTCTTAATCGTATAAGAACAGGTCATGGCTGTTGTAATAGCATGCTTTTCAAATGGAATTCAGTTGAGAGTCCTAGTTGCGAATGCATCATCTGCTGAATAATTTTCCCATATTTAAATTTCGGAATGTCTTAAGAGCTATACATATTTACGGAGTCGTTTTTGAATCGGGTTGTTAATTTTAAATCGATTTAATAAAGTTTCAATCATTTTATATTTCTGTTCTTTTTTTCTGCTTCGATTTTTTCGTTTCAGATTCAGAATTCCGAAGGCATCTTGGAGAAGGTTTTCGGTTGTACTCATTAAAGAAGAAATCTTTCAACATTCAAACCGTTTTTAAATTTTATTTTTGTTGGAACGGCGAGACAGGGTTTTTTCTACTGAGGTTTTTCCTATGGAAAAAAGAATCTGCCCGAAACTACAAAGTAAATACCGTCAAATGTTCAGTTACAGAATGTTTCGCTGTTCAGAGTTTGCACAAAGAATGTCTTGGACAGAAGAATTAAAAAAGAAGCATATTAAGCTCTTTGAAGGCCTCTCAGATATTGGCATTCATTGACGTTCTGGAAGTCACTTTTCAGAATTGAATTCATTGTAAAATACATGATCCATTAAACTTGTGTGGTATTGAACAGGGAATAACCGTAGTCAAATATTTAAACGCGAGTGCATCGAAAACTAAACACACGATCATTTTCAAATAATCTTTTTGGGGTATTTACCCCATAATGCGCTTCAGTGGCGAGCGGGCTTAACCTAACTTCGAATTAACAGGTGAAATGAAAACGCGGTGTGTTTAGAAACCACGAAAGGGCGGTGGAAAACTGATCGATATCATCTGAATTGAATACAACTTGCTAATGGACTTGTCATCATAAATTTCCACATACCTCGTTATTTTCGGAGAATAACGTTTATTTCAATGACCGCCAATTTCGAACGGAAACATTATTCTGTAGAAAAATTAGGGTTAGCGATTCTGAAACTCGAATATGGGCCCTGTTAAATGATATATTTTGGTATAAAAAAGTTCGGTTAGATAAATTTGTGTGCATCCAACTGGGAAAATTTCGACCTGAATATTTTTATTTTCTCTCCGAAAGTTATATATACATTTTTTCTTCGATGACACTTGTCAATATGATTTGGATCATCTGCATAAATGTATGTTATCTCTGAAGTGGTGATATTTCATGAGACATGATATGTCTTAGCGAATTTTTTCTGAAATTGACCCTATGAGAACCATTCACCACAGGTAAAAATGAAAGCATGAGGAAATATGAGATTTCAAAATCAATTTTCATCATCCAGTATGTTTGGATTCAAGTCAATGATTGGTCTTGAATTTCTACTCTTCATTGAAGTTTGAAATTTGTTTATTTTCTGAGTAAGGTAATTAAAGAGTTTTCCAATAAGATGTGTTATTTTGATATTCATAAAAATGCCATTTTTCAATATAAATGATCGAATGTTTATTTCATTATAAAGAAGAAGCTTTGCTGTTAATAGTGGGAAATAATATCAGGCAAATGATAACCGCGACCACGCTTACAGGACCATATCCTTTTAACGAAATTTTCCATGACCAAATCGCAAAGTGGCTGCCCTTTGTCCTCGATAGCCTCACAAATTCCATCTTTGAGGTCTTGAGTCAACGCTTGGCTATTTGCGTAGACCTTCTCTTTCACGTGGCCCCAATAATTTCAATGCGTTCTTCAAGCGTGTAACGTTCCATTTTCATCAATGGCGTAGTTTCTGCTTGTCAAATGTCAAAAAAAAACAGCTTCAAACGTGACATCTACCGAAATAGCGGTCTATTCAAAATAACACCTCTTATTGGAAAACTTTCCATTTGCTTTATAGTAAGAGATAAAATATGAAAATTCATTCTCATATTTGTTAATGGTTAAGTATGAAATATGGTGATCCCTATTCAATTTTAAAATGAAAATGGCATCAGTCATAATATAGACAAAATTAATTGTTGTCGAAAACTCTACAGGAACATTTGCCGAAAATATTTAGTAAATGATAATATAATTTCAGTGTTGAAATATCATGTTTATCCGCACCATCTGCCTCCTCAAGCAATTAATTCATCAAAGGTGAGGAGGCAATAGGTGCTGCTTCCCTAGATTCGCTTTATTCGACTACAATAATATAGATTCAAAGATAATAATTACCACAATATCCAACATTAGAAATTAGCACAGATTCATACGTGTACATGACGGTTATAGTCTTTTATCGAGAATAAGGTCACGTACAATTTTGTCACTTCATTCTGCATGATTTTGAATATACTAAAAATTTTCAGTTTTCCCAATAATCACGTATTTGAGCCATGCCAGAAAAACAGTAGATACCTTCAAGCTAACTGAACGCGATAATAATCATGCATAGGTATATTCAATGACGAAACAATGATAACGATGAAATTTTTCCGGAAATTCTTTCAAAATAAGCTCATCACATAATTGCTCCTCTGGTTGAAATTTTGTTGGAACAAATTTCGGAACATTTCAATAAATTTTCCATCAAAAAATATTATTATTGAAATAATATTCACATCATAATCAGAGAAGACACTGATTTGCCAGATTTGAGAAAAATATTGTGTGAAATAAGGCGAAGTCGTTATAATATATTTTTCAAAAGTATATCGGAAAAACATAAAATGATTCAGCTCGTCTGAATTTAATTAAATGCAAAAAGAATTGAGACGCCATGGAAAAAATTAACTATAGTTTAAATCCATTGTGAAAACAGATTTATAAAAATATTTTCATATTTTTTACTGACTAGTGACAAATTATCAAATAGAGTAGACAAAACGTTGCTCTTTTTCGTCATATACAGATTTATCTGGCCTTTGCATGTTTTTCTAGATAACAAAACTATTCTTTAATGTGCAAAAAATTTAACTCCGGAAAAAAAGACATAAAAGTAAATACGACATTTAAAGAACTAATGATTTATATTCTAAATAACACTTTGATGAGTCAGTTCTTGTTTATTTCAATTTAATTGTCTGTCAGTCGTTCTCAAAGACGAAGGCGGAAATATTGAAAAGTTTCAACAAAATTTTTCAGGATAATGTGAATAAAATTTTGGATATCTTGAGAAAATGATGGACTAAGTGAAATATGTATTGTTTTTCGCTACGAGATAGGCTCAATTTTTGTTCAAGCAAAATATGATTCTAATTATTGAATAAAATTTTTAAAAATAAAACAAAAAACAAGTTATTGTTGACACTTTTGTATCATATAGCTCATCGGAATCTCAAAAAAATCTCAGTTGAATAAATTGTTTCATTTCTGGAAATAAGATTTGATCCGACAACTATTGAAGTGAAGTTTTTGAATTAAGAACTCACCCCCGATATATTTCCACTAAAAACACAAGACGGTAATTCCACATTCAGTTCTACGACTCGCCAATATCAACACTGCTATTCAATTGTCATTGTTATATTCAAATCTGAAGGTGTCACGATTTGTTACCTACTATATTACTGATAACCCTATTATCTCAAATTCTCAATCACATACACTTTAATCGTTTCCTATTGAGATGCTATTGATCGTTTGTCAAAAAAAATCATCCTACAACAATGGACGTAGAATATGGGTAAGATAAATGTGGGGGTTCCTGAAATATTTGATTTTCAGAATCGAACTTTCTGGGAATATTGTCAATTAAAGAGCTCTCTAAAATCAATAGAATAGGAAAATAAAAACAAAATACAGAAACTCTGAAAACACTGAGAACAGTGTCATTCGAGGCCCAAAATTCGAAACCTAAGAACATTTGGGCAAAATGATAGCACGATTTTTTCCTATGCTCAAAAAACATTGAAATACCTATTCAATGAAATTACCGATGGGGGTTTATATCATAGTAGTGTGAAATGAATCAATTATGTTATACAAATACTCAATTCCAGTCCGATCGTATATCTCAGTCGGAAAAAATTATATTTTGTTGATTAATTTGATATTGCATATAATTAACAATATGTTCTACATCCCACGATTGATGCATGAACTTTATAAACCGTGCCATTTATCAAAAATGACATGTTACAGTGAGTATTCAATTGTTGGACAACTGGAATTCAATTTAAATGATTCGGGGTTCCAATCAATATAGCAAATATTATTATCGCGGCTAAATGGTAAAGTGAAAATGAGGAATATTCATCCGAATCGAATATATGCAATGGAAGAAAAACGTGGATTCAAGATGAAAATATTTTTTATTTCTTTTTTGTTGGTAGAAGCATACTTTCGTGTCACAAACTGTTAGCTACCATGTTCAAATTGCATGAAATAGTCTTTAATCGCTTCCTCGTCTATCCGATTTTCCAGATTAAGATCCCATCGACTATTATCTTTTCGATAAGGAAAAATGCACGCCTCATAAGAAATTTTTCTTCAATAAACAGTTTCTATCAAAAAACAGGGTATGTGGCAGAAAAATTTGCTGATTAAGAAATTCAATCAAACAAAAATGTATGCAGATCTCGATCTAGTTTTCGATGAATTTAATTTCTAAATCCCTGACCCACCCTGTATTGAACCAACGTAACTGATTATATGAGACTATAAGGAAACTATAAAATGATTTTTCCCAAAATATTGTGTAATCTTTCCAGACCGAAAACATTTCAGCAGATATGATACAAGCGCACTATAAGTCTTCAGACATCACATCCGGACATCTTGCCAATCTCGTTGTTAATTCATTTTCCTTAGAGCATTATAATCCATCAAATTAATATCACGACCGTTCTTGTTACATCACCCCAATCAATAACTTTCTATTTGAACAAAATTAGACTTTTATTCCTCAATTTCAGCAGATGAAGATTGATGTCTTCAGGAGCTTAGTTGACGAATTGCACTCTGCTAGGAATATGTCGTAAAGGATGGCGTTTTCGAAAATGTTGAAATGGATTGCGTCGAATTGAGGGAATCCGGACTAAAATACAGGGTATGGCAGAAGAACTTGCTGATTTATAAATATAATCAAATGAAAACTCAGGCAAATACGGATTTAAACATTTTTCCATCATCCACATTTGAAGTTTATGAACAACATTTGTTTGGCTGTCGCCAACATAACCAACGAAATACTGGACGGACAGTGTTGTCCGACATTTCCGAAATCGATTAACGCTTATTTTGACAATAATGAACACCATTTGTCAAATTTCATCTTTAAAACTGTCTAAATAAATAAAAACTTTACCCATATGTAATAAATAAGAGGTGTTATTTCGAATAGCCGGCTATTTCGGTAGTTGTCACGTCTGAAGCTGTCATTTTTGACAGTTGACAAGTAGAAACTACGCCATTAATAAAAATGGAACGATACACGCTTCAAAAACGCATTGAAATTATTAAAATTCCCTATAATTATGGTGAAAATTTGGCAGCGACGGTTCGTAAAACTCGAACATTTTTGGGTCGTCGTGAAGCACCTTGTCGGACCGCAATAAAGAAATTGGTGGAAAAATTCGAGCTGTTGGGACAAGTTAGTGATGTGAAAAATAAAATCCGTGCACGTCGCTCAAGAACAGCCGGGAATATTGCTTCTGTAGCCGAAAGTGGTGAAAAACCCAGGTTTTGGCCACCGAGATCTTGTGATTTAACACCTACCGACTTCTTCCTTTGGGGCCACGGGAAAGAGAAGGTCTACGACAATAGCCCAGCGTCGATTCAAGAATTCAAAGATGGAATTCGTGAGGCTATCGAGGACATAGGGCAGTCACTTTGCGATTTGGTAATGGAAAATTTCATTAAAAGGATATGGTTCTGTAAACGTGGTCGTGGTGGTCATTTGCCTGATTATATTATCCACTATTAACAACATAACTTCTTCTTAATAATGAAATAAATATCCGATCATTTATATTGACACATGGCATCTTTCTTTGAATATCAAAATAACACCTCTTATTGGAAAACCCTTTACTTGACGATAGAAAAAAAATTGTATCGATATTCGCAAGTTTTTGTTGTTTTATTTTTAAATCATCAAGTTAATCTGTTCCACCCTGTAATACAAATTTGAATTTGAACGTCATTGGATATAATCAACATGTAGGCTGCTCGAAATATGGATCAACATAAATAATGGCAATATTGGGGTGCTGGCGTTTATTATTGTGTTGCATCCCTATAGCCTGCCCTGAACCATCCGTTTGATTGATTTATGCACTAAATGAAAAATATATCAATTCTATTTGTGTACTGTTGGCATACGGAAAACATCGAATGAATGGAATGAAAAGAATATTTTGACGTATTTGATATTTAATAATAATAATGCATAATGTTTGTTTGTACCAACAAATGAACAAACGCTGCAAAAAGTATTGAAAAAAGCACTAAGCTGAAAGCAGCGGCTTCCCGTAGCTCGTTACATATTTATTTATCATTTTATTTATTTTTCAGTAATCTGGGACCACAGCAGGACGGGCCCCAAATATGAATAATTTACCACATTAACCCTTTTGAATTTTTGTTCTTTATTTATTTACACAACACAATAAAACAGGTATGGAGAGTAATACCGAAATATATTCATAATTATCGAAATAAATTTCAATATTTTCGTAATATGTATTCCTACCTCTATTTTGTGAATTATCTAGTGTAATAGGAAAGGATATGTTCATTTCAAAACCGCCTCAAGCAGATTTGAAGCCAAGTATTATCGTAACTATAATATCCTCTCTTTGATTTTGCCGAAGTCATCAATATACCTTGTAAACCGATCAAATGAGTGGACCGGAATTGAATTTCAGTTTGAACTTCCTGATAATGTACACACTCCGGCAAACTTGGGTGGTTGAACATCCCCTACTACATTTTCGATCCTTTAGTAACAATGAAAGGGTGGGGACAGTTTCCATTCTCTTTTCCACGATATTTAGGGGGATTGTCGCTCAATTTATTGGTCAATTTGACACTGGTATGCATTAATTGATAATGAAATTTAAAACGAGCTGGATTTATTTTCTGATAATGAAATAAAATTTTATAGGATAGAAAAGTTTCCCATAAAATTTTATTATTGTCGCATAAAAATGTATCAATTCTCCACATAATTGATTGCTTCTTTTAATCTTTCTCGTGTATATTAATTATTTTCTCACAAAATAAAATCAGGTGAAGATACTTATTACAATTTCGAAATTCATGCCTTTGGTATGTTTTTTACGACAATTTACTACATTTTTTTGTGGGTATATACCGAAATGTGGATTATTTGAAAAATGCTCACCTCGCAATTCAAAATTCTGAAATAACTAATCCACCTTTGAAGCTGGCGTAGCGCCAATTTTGGAAATAACATGAAATATCATGCATTTCCGAAGATTCTAGAGGTTTTAATACAGAATATAATAGCACAAGACAATTCAGAGAACCGAGACCATTAAATTGTATGTGTCACTTGAAAATACCAAGAAATCTTGTCATTATCACGTTCCAAACAGTGGACAATAAAATTATATTTAAAATTGAAAGCTGTACAACATCTCCAGATTCAATTACTCTCAAATATAATGAAGTCTTTCCGGGTGATACTGTTGAAAAATTATTAGTTACAAACATTAATTGATGAGAAAAAACTAGACTTTAGACTTCATTTCATCTTAGTCTCAAGGTAACAATTTACGCAAGGCATCAATCACCATTACTTGATTCAACAAAAATATTATATTTCATTTATAATATGTCCGTTTTTTGTATCATTCAACTGCATATCAGAACGTATTCTTCATTTCCTACTCTAGTCGTTTCTGGAAAACAGTAACTATTATGAAGCCTGCACAAAATAGACAAAAATTCGAAAAAATACATCTGGTAGTAAGCCTGATTCCTATTCTCAAGATGAACGTATATTTTCCGTTGAAGAAAAAAAATCACGGAATATATATTTTTTGAAATGAGTGTCGACTCTGGAATATTCTCATGGAGAAGTAACAAAAGATTTGTTAATTATTCATATCCGAATAGATTTTTTGCCAGTAGATACCAATGTCAACAAGATAAGTTCTCAAAATTTAGCAATGTTGATTTATTATTTAATTTTTTTGCAGAGTGATGACTTCTCGGCTTTTATCATTGAAAATTGATATCTTAATACAAAGTAAACTAGATAACAACAAAGAATAATTCTGCCGTTATCTTTTTGGCGAATAATTTTTTTGACGTCAATGTCTTTATTGACACTTCGAAAGTTTTCACTGGAATTCAGAATTTACATAAACATGGAAATAACCAGTTTTAAGATAATGATAATATTTCACCAATTTTCAAGGTATGATACCTACCTCCTTTTTCAGATAACTTTTTTCTAGAAAATAAAGAGATTTTGATAGCTCCGAATGTATAAGATGAGGAACAAAATCATTCGAATAATATCTGGAGCGAATATTTTTCGTGTTATAGTTTCTCTCGATTTTTTTATTATCACATCATTTATATCTGTGTTGGTGATGTTCAATAAAAATTTCGTTCGATGAAGACTTTACAGGGTGCCTCGTAAATTATCCAATTATTTAGTAGGCTCATTTCAAACAGATTGGATTACCTCACCCAGAGCCTGCGTTTCTACGAAATGTTCCACTGAATAGCAGGCCTTGTCGGCACAACAAAGTGAATATGCCGCTGAGGAATTTCAGGCATTTGCAATATAATACCCATTTTGAAAATTCCAAAGATTAGAACCACCCAAACAGACAGGTACCCCAGAGCAGGTCTTTCATATGTTCCATTCAATATGTGCCCTGCGGAAATGAAATATTTACGCTAGGAATCTGTGAGGTTGACAGATGGACCTTTGCTGTGACATTTTCACACGAATCAAAATATAAAGAAAAAAATGAGTTCCATAAATTGATATCAGCGATAACTTCTTCTAGGTATTGTAGAGATCTTGAAGAATTTGACGAAAATGTTACAAACATTCGAAAAAGAATAGTAGTTCGAAATCGTTTTTTCAACCCTAGTTGTCTGCATTCAATTTCAAACAGAAAAAAATGTGTGAATTATAGAAACAAGAAAACTGAAATTGATCAGCTTGTTCAACATGCTTCAAATGAAGACCACCAGATTTTATGTGGTGAAGCTTCCATAAAAACTGAAGAAGTAAAACTGAGAAGTAGAAAATTGAAGAAAATAGCTCTGGTCAAAAACATCTAGGCTCCAATAACAAGATACAGCCAAAAGAATAATATTTCTGACAACTTAAATAATCAAAAATAGATCGAAGAGATTCATTGTGTTCTGAAAACTACCAAAAATGACAAACAAGAGCCCAAATAATATATCAACAACATCTCAGTTCAAAAAACATAATCAGACATAATTTTCAAACACCCTGTGTGTGTGAATCGATAACAAAATGAAAACTGAAAGGGCGGAAGAGGATAAAATAGATAACGACCTACAACTTTCTGTTAGAATAAAAACGAGGCCGGAAATTATAAAAATTCGTGTGAAATTTCGTGTTTTCCGTTTGAAAATCACCAGTAATAATTTTAATCCAACCTGTGTGTTCATTTTGCGTACCGGAATGACAGTGAAATAATGAATAGTTTATAAATGCTACTAGTAGGAAAAACAATATTACCCAATAGACAAAACAGCACATATCAGGCTAGATATAAATTCATATTGAAAGCTTTCATAAATCGAATGTTTACCAGCCGTGGAAAGTGTAACACATAAAATCCGAAAAATGAAATACAGGTTTCATCCAATGCTTTTCACTGCAATCATATCAATATTTCTACGGTTTTTCACATCTTAACCATAACTATGAGTCATGCCGTGATAAAAATGAGGAAAACAAAAATTACTCAACTAAAAATAAGAAAATGGACATGAGGAAAACGTCGAAATATAGAGACATATCCGGTCAAGCAGTAGTTTATTCGCTTAGGCATATTATACACGTCCAAACTTAACTCATTCCCCATAAACACTCAAGAAATTCTTCAAAATATATCCTAGAAAACATCAGAACGGGTGTATTTTCAGCTACATGAGAAATTTAGATTTTATTTAGCTCTTTGGTTCGACGTTTTGCCAGAACAATGCTCTCAAATTGTGGAAATTTCATAGACAAAATCAATTTTACATCATTTGCTTCACTGAAATATCATAGTACTTACCCATGAATTGTAGGTCTTGTAGTAGACTTTTTTTATTAGAATGTGTTCAAAAGGAAATTCTGGTTGTATTGTTTTCAACAATTCGAATATATTCATATCTAAACATTAATCTTCAATAAACTAAACAAGCACTTTTACACGAAATGATACTATTTTCATCGATCTAAATTTTTAAAACTGGACAACAAATGATAATAACAAATACCTAACCTAAAATTTTTTCACTTAAATTTCAGATAGACAAATCGTATGCTTCGTAAAACGTCTTCCATATTATTCTTTGGTATTATACACGAATGCACTTAGTTAGCAATATGAAAAATACGGGAACTCATAAAAATATTATTATACTCGCGAGGAGTAATTCAAAACGAAGAATTATGGCTCTGCTAGCTCGTTTCATATAAGTGAAAATTTAACCCCTTGGTGAATATGGAGCAGGCTTCATATATGTATAGATGGAAAATTTATATTTTTATTTATTTAGTGGGCAATACGTCAACGGCAATAAAAATTTTATATTCCCGACTGAGATAAGTGACAAGGGTTTGTTTTTTCCTTATTAAATTGAGATGTGTAAACTACCGCTTTTTCTTCGAGTTCATGTCAAAATTCTACAGCACTTTTCGAAAGGTAGGTATAATCTAAACACTGTCACTGGACAAAATAATATTTTACTAAAAGCTTCAGTTAATTCGCAAATGTGGAAAACAAACGATGTTTTCAGTAATAAATAATAAGATAATTGTAGCTAATTATTGAGTAATGGGTGGTGCTATATGAACTCATAATTCAATTTGAGTTATTACTTTAAAAACTTTCCGAAAAGTAGGTATAATCTAAACAATGTCACTGGACAAATTATATTTTACTGAGAGCTGCAGATAACAAAAAAAATTATGTTTTCAACAATAAATAAAGCAATAGTTGTAGCCAATTATTAAATAATGCGTTATTGAAGAAACTTCCAGAAATATTCACAGTATGAATCATTTCGTGTTTTGGATTTAAAATTGAATGAGTGATTGATGAAATATTTTTGATTCATCACAGGGTAAGTAACGATTACTATGTCGAAGTACTTCAAAAATAATTTCCGGTATTGGTCGTTTCAAATCAATTTTCAATCGAGAATGAAATGCGAGTAGAACGTAAAGTTGATGAAGGCATTCGCACGCAGAGAAATTTCACAGTTATTACCCGGGTATAAAAAATGAATCATAAAATTGTCGATGTGATGTTTCCGCTCCGTTTTAACTGTTGAATTCTAATAAGTTATACTTTCTTTCGATTCAAATAATGTTTATACTCCGTTAAACCGTTGAGGATCGCGGATGTACAAGTCAAAAACCTGTTCTGAAATTTTCCATTAAGCGATCTAGTTGATTTGTTGAAAAAATATTACATATTCGATTTACATATATGATTGAAAATACCTCGGTGATTGTGGGTATGAAATATATCCATGCAAAAGCCGGTACACTGGGGAATTAGCATAACAAGCCCCCTGAATAAGTTCTGGTACAAACTACATTAATTGGAAAGTACAAAAAATGTCTGTACTTACGAAGGGTATTTTGGTTGATGATGAGCCAGTTTGCACTAATATTTTCAATAAAACAAGTGACAGTAATGCAGCGGTAGGTAGTGATTGTGTTAAAAGTGAGTTGATACTGAACGCACTATCCTCTGAAATAGCTAAAGGTAAATGATTCGTATCGCTGTAGGTACTCTGTATATAATATTCCCGACGCTAGGATACTTCAGAGTACCTGGACTCATTTTGCCTGAAATTATAGAAAATGAAATTGTCTTTCTCTTTTCAGATAACAGTTTCAGTATCACCATCTTTCCTCAATTAGTCATTTGGTCAACAGAAGTCAGAGGATTTAGAACCGCTCCCCCTCCACTTTGCATTGTTTGGAATCTGAAGTTATTCGTTTACTATTGTGTTATTCAGGGTACTTCCTCTAGGGGTTGAGTAGATTTTAATCTGACAAAAATACTAGATCTCCTAATCGGTAGTGACTGTTTTCGGACAGATATTTCTCAATTGGAATTTTCTTATCGATGAAAATCGAAAACTTACAGCGTTTCATTCATGTCAATTCACTGATATTCGGCACCACGTGCTTTGTCAGTAGCGGCTCGTGAGTGTGGGATTTCTGTTTTGAAATGCTTGAATTAATTTACAATTTTTTTTCATTTCTCTTGATTCTTAAAAAATTTTTATTATACTTATTCTATTATTATCACACCCCCTTCCACACTAGGTTCGTTTGGAATCTGAAATTATTCTTATACTATTGTTGATATTTGAGAAATACTCTTTAGGGATTGAATTGATTAAAATCTGACTTTCTGAATTTTAGTAATCTCTGGTAAATATTTTGGGACAAGACCTTCTCAATTGGAATATTCTTCCCAATGAAAATACGAATAGAGTTCCATTCTGTTTAGTTATTAATTTTACTCCATACCACGTGCTTTATCAGTAGCGGTTCGTAGGTTTGGGATGAAATAATAAAGTTTCTTCACATTTTTTTCTACTTTCTGTTAGATTTTTTCGTTTTAGCCCCATACTCTAATTGAATATTCGACTCCTTCCGAATTTTACTGTGGTTTTTAACATAATGAATGATTCTAGATTTGCAATTGTAGTTGATAATTCTGAAATCGGTATTTTTTCAAGTTTGAAGATATATTCATTATTCGTATTTATGAAAATGCCCCATATATCTTAACACTATCACGTGAAAAACCCCAACATTTTTACATACTGAAAATACTCATTGCCAAACTCACTGAACATAAATGACCACAAAGTTTGACATTCTCGGAAAATGAACCTAGTTTTTCTTATATCAAAGATAAAACTTGAAACTTTTGAGTTTCTGAAATGAGTCAGAATAAGCATTCAGTCCTTTCTTTCTAATATTAGGTGCTAGAGGTCATTCGCTGCACCTCGAACTTTTTATATTCGTTACTTTTTATTTCCACCACTGTCTCCAAAACTGAGACAACTTTTCTAAAAAATGTTATAGGTTTTCACTCCCAGTCTCTGAAACAGAAATAATTAAACAAAATCAATTAATGAATTAGACTGCAAATTAAAAAACACACAATTCTGATGATTATACAAGTTTGTCTGAATAAGGTGTCAGATATAGACACCGAAACGTTATATTGTCCTTTTCATTTATTTCTTTTTTCAGTTTTACTGTTAGACAACAATCTTTTCAAGACCAATTTGGTCCTGACAAATAAGTGCAAAGATTCTCGCAGGAGCACTTCATCTCAATTAAAATTTTTTTGATTTTTCTGTTTCAGAGACTGGGAGTGAAAACCTATAAAGTTTCTTAGAAATGCAGAATCCTCCCAGAATATATTTCAATCGATATCTGAGACAACTTTATCAATCAAATCAATGAATAATCATACAAATATCAAGCATAAGCCTCAATAATCCTAAGCCCATACCGTGTTCTATGAATTTTTATCGATCCCATCAAAACTCATAATTGAATCACGTACAAAGATTAAGTTACATCTGAAACAGTGAGAGGCTGAGGGCTAACCAAAATTCCTGCATGTATAGTTGGTGAGATCAGATCTTTGCCTTTTTTTTTGCACTAAACCTTATCAGGTCGGAAGCACGTACCTACAGAAAATTCATTCGAGTTGAATAGATATGTGCATTACTGATATTCATTAATACAGTTCTCTGCTTATCAATCAGATACATCAACTGACGATGAGACTGCTAATTTGTTAGGGGAATAACGCTGTAGGGGAAATCAAAATAATTTTCCAAGCCACAACTAATGCATTTTATGTGACGGAAAACAATGGATAATGATCAATGTAACTGAACAACTGAAGATAATTCTATCTGCTCGTTTATGGGATATCAGAATATCAAATGTACAGGGTTCTCCTTCTAATGGTTTTCTTTTCATAGTTTCGGAGTATGCGAAATGCCGAATAAAAAAAATTTAAGAAATAACTTAAACTTAACCTTTTGAGCTTTTTTTCATAATTGACATACGTTCATTCTGATCTGAATATCTTGAGAAATATTCCCAGAAAGATGTTCTCTTCAAGAAAATAAAACTGTGGAAATTAAGAATATATCTGGAATTCCTGAAAAAAAAGGGTTTCCCAAGAAATTGCTGGAAAAGGCAAAAGCAATGTGATACAATAGTACACCCTATAATAGTTCAAACCGAAGCAAAAACTATAGACAATGTAATACCATAAGTTGAAGGTTATCTGAAAAGATAAGAAAAATTGGAAATAAATACAATGTGAGGACAGCATTCAAGACTCAAGATACAATCAGGGCTAATATAACTGAAGAAAAACCTTATAAAGAAAATCAACTTACCAAAAACTGCATATATGAAGTACCTTGTGAGTGCAGTAAAGCCTATACTCGTATCAGAGAAATCAACGTTCCCCTAAATGTTCGAATCAAAGAACATGAAAAACAAGCTCCACTTGAAGATACTAATAAGTCAAATCTTGCCCAACATGCTTTGAATGAAGACCACTGGGTAAAGTTTCCATAATATCGAAAAAACTGAGATACAGATAATTGAAGGAGAGTATTTTGTAGGGACCTTTACGAATTTTTAATCAATCAGATTTCTAGTTCCAAAAATATTTATAAATTTTATCATATTAGATCGATAGGCCTGTCAAAAACACGATAACTTTCGAAATATTTACTTGAACATCGAAAGTTGTAAGCTTTACCTATTTGTGAGAGTGATTTGTTAACGTTGAATATTGTTCATCACCAGGTGCTCCTGTTTATATCACGGATTATGAATTTTACATGTTTTTCTTGGAGTACCGATTAGTTTTATTACTCAGTCAGACTATAATAACACTAATAGACTAATTTCAAGTAATGATTCCCTTCTAGACACATCTATCGCTTCGCATTGCATAATTGAATACTTAAACATTATATAACGAAATAATATGACTTTTAAAAGGAAACCAGTTTTATAGAACAAAACAGACTGGGTAAATTCTTAAAATTCTATTTTTGTTTTACATAGTGGTGTCCACCAATTGGTGCTATACTCTTTAAACCGCAATGAATTGCTATTTATAATTGCACTATAATTCCCCAAAGGAATATCAATTGTCTCAGTAAAAACCTGCATCCGTGACTTAGAAATTATAATTGGGACAGTTTTGTTGTATATTCTTTCGAGATTTCACAGCAATTTTCGATATATTTATGACTTTGTCTTACCTATGAGGCATCCGTAGTCGAATCTTACACTCTATTCTACGCCAATAAGGTTTTATTCACATCCTTAATTTCAAATCTTTTCAATTGCTTGAAAAACAGAATTTTCAATATGAACTTTAGATCTTTCTTCAAAGTATTGAGGTGATTATTTTTCAACTGATAGTTTTCTCCTATCGTGATACTTTCCCAACTATTTTCTACAATTTTTCTGGATGTGAATGAAGACGTTTGAAATGAATATTCCTTAACTGAAATATACAATTGATGGTCATAACATAAATTATCCGCTTGGAGAATAAATTAATTTCCAAAAATCATACTGAGAAGCTAATTTTTTTGTTCAACATTTTTTTATTCCTTCATTGAGTAAATAGACTTATCAGTATCTGAAAGTTGAACTATTTTTTTCATTTTTTTGATTCGAACTTTTTAGGGACGTTTAGTGCTCTACTGCACACAAGGTTCAAATATTCGAATGAAAAACATAAGAAACTAGCTCAACTTTAAGATACTGATAAATCAAAGCTTGTCCAACATGCTTTGAATGTAGACCGCAAGATTTCATTGGACGAAGTCCATAATATCAAAGTAAAAAGAACTGAGACGTAGAAATTTTAAGCAGGCAACTGTCAGAAATGACAAACATTTTCAAGGAGTGACGAAAGTTGTTTTCTGTGAGTCTAAAGTGTTTTTCTGATAACTACTGACGAAAACTGGCAGAAACGTCAAACAGAAAAGGTAAATATGGTGAAAAATTCCAAATTATATATCAATAAATTACCCGTTTGGATTCTGAATTAATTTCCTAATATCATATTGAAATTTCTTGTCAGCCTTTTTCAACTTCTTTATCGAGTAATTCGCTGAAAAATACATACCATCGAAAAGCCGAGAGTGTTCAGAATGAGGAATTAACTGAAAAACTCCGAGAAAAACTAACACAGTTGACCCGATTGCAATACGAACAAATCACTAGAAAATGTCACAACAATCTCCAGTTTAGGCTCATTAATATTTCTATAAAATAGCATGAATGCACGCTCTTGAAGGGTTACCACAAATGATTATAAACGTTTCTAAAAAAACGTGACATTAGGTATTCGATACGTATTATTCTTCTCTATGGTACAAATGATATGTGCATTTGCAATTGTCCATTCAAAATATCGACTTAAAAATCAAGTACATAAGTACAGTGCGGAAAACCAATGAAAACATTATGGCTTCATCGTAGATACAAAAGAGCAATAAAAGATGATTGAGAGAAAAATAATAGAAGAATTATTCGAGATTCTTTAACTAAAAACCATTCTTCTTTTTATGATTTTTTTATGTCCAGAACATTCCTCCATACTAAACTACGTGTGTTATATAAAAACAATTAATATTCTTAATATTCTGAAAATCAATCAAAGATGACAAGAACCAATGAATAATTATGAGGATTTGTAATTTCTAATTCAGATAATTTGTTGAGAAATGAAGGGACGCAAATGTACAAGTTCTTGTTTTTCCAGAATCAATTGTGAGTTCAAAAAGTCACACAGTTCGCCTATTGACATCATTTATGATTTTTTTAATAATAATTTGTTTTTCGAGTCTCTCTTTAATGAACTCCAAATAATTCTGAAATACATAGGCACTTTCAAAGAATCTGAGTCCATCGAGTGCTTTCCAAACGTGATAAGGAAAATTAACAAATATCTGCCCATTGCGGTTCAGAAGCCCCAAGAATATCAATCTGATCTGTAATGAATGTCCTTATACATGGGCAGTTCATTGTAAGGTGAATAAACACTATACTAATAAGTATTTTATCTGGAAAAGTGTGTTTTTTTTCACCTTACCAAGAATATTAAGTCAATCTCTTGATAGAAGAGGAAATGACAAACCGTTATCAATATTAGAGCAAAGGATAATTCTCAGCGAAGGTGCTTCAATAATTAACTACGAAAATTGATGTTTACGTACACCTTCCTTGTGTTCGAACAAAGCGGTACACTATATCGAATTAATGATCTAAATTGGTGCCGCAATATGGAGGAATTGAAGCTTCTAGTAAATGACAAAGGGAAAATATTTATGATTATAATCAAACAATTTTTGCTTTTTCAATTTTCATATAAAGGGTTTTCCAATAAAAGGTTGTTATTTTAAATAGCCCGCTATTTCTGTAGATGTCACGTTTGAAGCTGTCATTTTTGACATTTGACAAGTAGAAACTACGCCATTAATAAAAATGGAACGATACACGGTCAAGAACTCATTGGAATTATTGAAATTGACTATAAAAATGGTAAAAATTTGGCAGAGATGGTTCGTGAAACTCGAACATTTTTGGGTCGTCGTGAGCACCTTGTCGGACCGCAATAAAAGAATTGGTGGAGAAATGGGACCTGTTGGGACAAGTTAGTGATGTGAAGAATAAAACCCGTGATCGTCACTCAAGAACAGCCGAGAATATTGCTGTTGTAGCCGAAAGTATTGAAGAAAATCTAGGTTTGTCCATTTCTCGTCGTTCTTTGGAATTGGGCATTCAACAAAACGTCAATACACCGTATCTGGCATAAAGATTGGGTCTTAAGGCTTATAAAGTTCAGTTAACACAAGAACTCAAGCCGGCAGATCATCAACGAAACCATTGATCTTTTGCGGAAAAATTTTCCGGACCGTGTTATCTCTCGAAGAGGTGATCACAATTGGCCACCTAGATCTTGTAATTTAACACCTTGCGACTTCTTCCCTTGGGGCCACGTGAGAGATAAGGTCTACGCCAATAGCCCAGCGTCGATTCAAGACCTCAAAGATGGATTCGTGAGGCTATCGAGGACATAGGGCAGCTACTTTGCGATTTGGTTTTGGAAAATTTCATTAAAAAAATATGGTCCTGTAAGCGTGGTCGTAGTGGTCATTTGCCTGATGTTATTTTCCACTATTAACGCATAGCTTCTTCTTTATAATGAAATAAACATCTGATCATTTATATTGAAAATGGCATTTTTCTTTGAATATCAAAATAACACCTTATTGGAAACCCTTTAGTTTAGATCTTCGAATATTTCGCAATGACACTTTAAATTCAGTTGTATCGAACCAAATATATTCGTGTACACATAGTAACATCCACAAGGATTCAGGAACCCATGAGAATATCCGAAACATTAGGAAATGACGAGTGTAACATGTCAATTTTATGTTGACACTCTTGATCTTGAGAACTGTTTCCTAGTATTCGAATGGGTACTTTGACAGCGATGATAATGACCTCAATCAAGTACATTCGCAAACTCAATTGAATTTCTGCTATCAACCGTTTGAATACAAGAATTAAGTATCAAGGCAGTCATGGGAACCAACCGTCGATATGTACTCTATAATCTCTTCTATCTCCAAATAATATACTTTACAAAAAACAATGGGGTATCTTGATATGGAACAATTGTTTACAAGAATAACATTCACATCATAAATTGTGCGGAATTATGTTATTAGTAAAAACTGTTGAACTGAATGATAACGTGAAAGTCAATGGAGATACAACTCTCTTTTGGGGATTATCAGTACCCATTGTGCGGATATTTTGCATTGATAAGTGCTGAATATTTAATAAGCTACCAGAGTGGCCCGGTAAATGCTCAATATTGATGATTCGCATTCAGAGAAAACATTACCTCGAAAATGATGAACAATTATTTATTTACAGAGAGGGTTTTGTTGTGATGTTAATAGGGTCAGTAGTCATCGGTATGTATTTCAATTTTGAATTCTGTTTCGGTTTTTTCTTTGCGTTGGTTGCTTTGTTGTTAATACAGTGTCGGGGCAGAGGAATATGCTGCTTTAGAAATTTTATTGAACATAAACTCATGAACAAATCGATATATTTATTTTTCAAAATAGTGAATGTGAAAGCAGAGAATAATATCATCGATTGAATCAACCAATATTGAACTCATACTTCGGAGCTAATCTCGTCCTCGTTCAAGACAAAATACAGGAAGTGGTATCAAACACAGCACCTATGGATGGCCATTTCATTCTTATTAGGACTCATCAGCACAGGATAACTCTGAATGATACAAGGTATCTTCTTTAGGGTATAAATATATCGAAGACGCCATCTCTAGTTCGATACGAAAACCTTGTATGGGTTGATAAAACATTGCTCTTTCTCTGGAAAAACTCCTTGAATGCGAAAGCATGGTTTATGTGCATTATTCGGTGCTACCACAGGAATATCAAACTTTATATAGCTTATATAACTACCCAGAATTTACCTCTGAAATTCGTGAAGTGAACTTGCATGAAATAGCTGACAATATAAGGATATAGAAGAAACGTGTTGTATTCAATGACACATTCATCTACAAAATCGATTGTTTCGTCGTTATCATACAATAGATGAACATCGTCAAAGACGCTATGTATAGAAGGACTAGATCAAAAAACAGAAAGAAAGTACAAAAATATTATTGTTGTCACAAAGTTATCGATACAAAACTAATGAATCAAAGATGGTGACTTGCGATGTTAACCAGTGAAAAATATGGCATTGCTTCTTTAGAATAGGGAGTTATCATTAACCACATCTAGGCTCATCTTTGGCTGTAGTAAAAGCCGCTTGGATAGTCCCCATCAGTGATTGCCAAGTTTCCTTCACCAGTGAGAAAAACTTGGCGACGGTCTCCCCACCACCCTTCTTGCCTCCAGCTGCACTGAACCACCAGTTGATTTCTTTCCGGTACCATTGTCGTTGCCATTACTCCCTGAATGGGTTGAGGAGGTGGTGGGGGTGGTGAATTGCTTGGTTTTGCCCCTTGGGCAGTCTTGGAAAGACCAGCAGCGGCTGCAGCCGCTGCTGCTGCAGCATTAGCAGCTGCTGTTTGCGCTGCAAACTGTGCTTTCTGCGCAGCAGCTCTGGTTGCTTCAAAATCTATCCTTACATTGTCAAGTTGTTTCTTGAGCGCAGTTACTCGGTCGATGGCTGAGCCGACCATAGCCTGTTGAGCTGCTAGTTCGCCAGCTGCTTCGGATGCTGCTTGAGTCATGTGTTCAGATGCAGCTTGGGCTGCGTTGAGGGTATTTTGAAGGACTTGTACATGAGCTCTTGCTTCTTGTGCTGCTTGCATTGTTGTATCGGCTGCTCTTTGGGCTTGCATTAGCTGTTGTTGTTCTCCCATTAAAGCTTGTTGGGAATCGCGAAGTTGTTGTTCCAATCCCTGTAGAAGAATTTGTTTGCCAGCTAGAGCTGCTTGGGCTGTTGCGGATGCCTGCAAAATAAACAGATATTATATTATCAGCATTGAAAGGGGTCGTTTGGCTAGGTTAGCCCTCCGGGAACTGAAAATATGTAGATCTTTTGTTCTCTACCCTACTCATTAAGAGAAACCCAAGAAGGTTTTCAATGGCGTTGATAAAATTGACATCTTGCTTAGGGGCCTTGGTTGTTATCTTTTAGGTGTCCAGGACCGGTTTCCCAAAATGACATGTTCATAGGCCAGCCAGCTCTGGATAATTGCATATCATGTATCCAGCTGTTTCTGTTTCTGATTCAAATAGCCTAAATCTCATCTCCCGACTTTTCCATGTCCCACCATGACAGTTTCAAAAGTTTTTAGTTATATGTTGGTAAAATCAATCCGTATTTTTGTTTTTTGGTCTAAATAAGTTCAGAAGTGTTTCTAAAGAGGGTTATTCTGTTATACAACTCCCATTATTGGATTATATTGGTCTTCTCCAAGCCCACAGAAAGGCTCAGGTCCAGCAGGTGTTAAGTTTGATGCACTGTTTACAAGTTCTTCGGCTTGAGCAAGTCAATTTGTTGCTTTGGCCGAATAGGTATTGATAGCTTAGAGATACCTAAAAAATGATAGGTTATCTTATCGAAAGAGATTCGAAATCTGAAATGGTTTTCCTTATCTCTATAGGAGCAGCATCGAACTAAAAACTAAAGATGGATAGGTCAGATTCGGTTAGTTTAGTTTAGGTAAGGTTAGGTTATTGAATACAGAAAAGCAACACTAATTCTAATATCAATGGAAATAGCCTGCGATGAAATACCGCAAAAAGAAATACACTCACCGGCAAAATAATCGATCCACTCAAAAAATCGATGAAGTTTGTTAATTCATAAATATGTTATTTCAAGTCCGATTCAATTGAATTTTTTTCAATTGTAGGTATGTTCATCCTTAATCAATCACCAGTTTTGAATTTCAAGAAAACTCGGCGTACGTCATTTTATATAGGGTGAAACAAAATCTGTTTTTTCACCCTAACTTTAGAACCACCCCTGGTGTGTTCCAGTTGTTTCACCGTGTGATTTCTTATTTCATCATCAAGACACATCTTCTCTTGACAATTTAATTCTTCATTCATAACAATAGCTCAATTTTTGTTAAAGATACAGGGTTTTCAGAGCAACATCAAACTCCACAATTTCGCTATGGCTATGAAAGTACTTTCACAGATTTAACTTTAAATCCGAACGTTATGAAAATAAACTGAAAACTGAGTAAAAACATAAAAACAATGTATCTTTACAAAAATTGAGCTATTGTTATGAATGAAGAATTAAATTGTCGAGAGAAGATGTGTCTTGATTACGAAATAAGAAATCACACGGTGTGAAACAACTGAAACACACCAGGGGTGGTTCTAAAGTTAGGGTAAAAAAACAGATTTTGTTCCACCCTGTTATAAATGACGTACGCCGAGTCTTCTTGAAATTAAAAACAAGTAATTGATTGAGGGTGACCATACCTACAATTGAAAAGAAAAATGATTCGAATTGGACATGAAATAACATATTTATGAAATTAACAAACTTCGTAGATTTTTTGAGTGGATCCTCTTATTGAAAGAAATTCCAAATCTGGATTAAATCTCTACTATTACTATAATTATTACTATTTTGGCTATCTCTATAGTGAAAACATCGAACTGAAACTATTGAAGCCGACATCACAAATCCTGCAGTTAGATACTTGAGCAAACAGAGGATTATGCATTAATCTGAAGGCACTGTATAGCTGGGTAACGTTTGAAATTCAATATAATCTTGAACCGATGCCACCTCAGATAAGTGATCCCGAATTATCCTGAGGACAAATGATAACTATACCGTCTGACAAAAGCAACGTGTTGGAACATGTTACGTTAACCAATAAATTGCTATAACATTCTGCACGGTTTTCACTCAAAACTGACGGGTTTGAACGATTAGGAATCATGTTCAAATATCCAAACAGAATATTATGTAATCCGAGCATCAGGATTTGCGCATCTACAGGCATAATATCGGAATGAGGGTAATTAGTGTGTATTATACGTAGAGAAATCCATAGAAGCGGTTTATGACAAACCATATTCCATTTACGGGCATTGTTTTCGTATAATAAAACTTTAATATAGTTAATTAGTTCAAATTGTTGCGGCTACGTTGGAAGATACAACAGGGAGGAAATGTACCACAGATTGTGGAGAGACTAGACGGCATATGCCACAAGTTCTAGTCATATATCTGCCCAAATGTTCTCTGTTTTATGTATATTGAGTCAGAAATACATGCCATACATGTTCGTGAGCACAAGTCTGATAATAGGAACAGAACTATTCGATAGTTCAGTAATTTTGTTTCGCCTTTCGAAAGTTTTATATATTATACGAAAGGATTCTGATTATGGGGTCCTGTTGAAATTATGCATAAACATGTCGAATTGAAAACCATCTTGTTAGCGAAATAAGAGGATTTTCTCTTTCTATGACCACAAAATTTTGTATGAGGCTTTTTATGGTTGTTTTTCATATTAACCCAAAATTTCTGAGATATTGAGGAACAAAAATTTCGAATGGACATGTTTTATGGAACTCCCGGTACAATTTTGCTGGTTAACGAACTCTAGCACGGCATTTAAGAACCGAACCTACCCTTAAAATCTCAAATCTCTAGAACAACTCTCAAGAAAGTTACGTATTCACCAACAGAATCAAGGAAAACGAAGAGGCAATACACTTGCCAAATAGGCGTACTAATGTCACTCATTGGCCAGAACCCTTCTGTGGTATAGGTAAATGTACCTATAAGAAGGAGTTTCTGGAGAAGGAGAAAGCCGAGAGGGTAAAACTCTGGCGGAATCTCCGAAGGATGGATCATTCCACTAAGTCCCTTCGGAACTTTGAAACAGGAAGATCCAAAAGATATTGGATATTGGTAAGAAAAATAATTACACCTCCTCACTGGCTTTCTTACAGGACACTGTCGCCCTAGGAAGCACCTGTTGAGGTGGGATTGTCGGACACTGACGAGTGTAAGTTCTGTGAGGAGGAAAAAACTCCCATTCACCTAGTCACGGAATGCTTTCGTATTGTAAGAGTGAGGAACCCTTCTCGTTGAAGCCTTTACAGATACCGGATTTCATAAGATCTCTAGAACATTGAGGCTAGCTATCAAAGATGTGGTCAGAACAGCTCTGTAAGGGGGCACAATAGACCTTGAGGTCGCAGTGAACTGTAAACCCTTTTTAAACTATTAACTACCAACAGACGACCCCAGGGACAGAATTAAGTTTGGCCACGAATTCGAATCTGAATCGAACATTGTTGTTTGAGACCTTTTCGGCTCAAAATTCGGAAATTACAGTCATTTGGACATAACGATAAGCACTCGTTTCAATAGAAATAGCGCTCTAAAATAGAAGGTACGTAGCGCTGAAAGTTGTTATGTAAAAATTCAGAATGTGCTTTCAAGAACCTAAAACTGACTGACAAGTTTGATTTTTTCTTGTTTTAATCCATTTCTTGTATTTCAAAGCAACCTCTAATTACTGTAAATCTTCCATTTTGTATACTCACTCCAGCGGCAGCTTGAGCTAAAGTATTCTTAGCTACAAAAGCTGCTTGGTGGCCAGCAGCATCTTGGTTATTCAGCATCTGATGCAGAATTGAATGATCCCTCCGCTATGCTTCTGAGTCCACTTCCTGCACTGAAACCTTGCTTTTTTGGAGTTTGAGGAGCTGAGTTCTGACTACCATCGGACAAGGAACCGTAAAGAAGACCTTCGTAACCTGCGTTTATATCGAAGTCGTAGTCTTGTGCCATTAGATGATGAGCGGAACAGAAAATGGAAGTACTTTTGGTCTCTCTATGGTTCTAAATCTGGAATCTTTATTACTTGAACATATTCTACATGCTATTAATTGTAACTAACATCAATGAATACGAAGGTTCAGTTTATTGTATTTTTAATAACTCTGCACAACTGACCATGTTTTTAGATACTGAACTCCTGTGTGTGATGGCCGTTTGCAACACATCTTGATCTATGGCCTATGCATTTGTTTTATGCGACAATTATATGTGTAATGAATTGATTAAATAATTGGGGTAACAAGACCCTCAAATGGAAATATTTCAACAGCAAGTAGAATTATTGAAAAAGTATATATAAAGCAAGCTATAATAAAGCCAAAAGTAGTTAAAAATTACATGTGCTCTCATGTAATGAAAAAAATATATTCTATAAAATTTTTCGATAGATGATATTTTTTGTTTTTCGGTTCATTCAATTTTTCTACTTAGCAGGACTGAGAGAAAAATTTTCATTTCAGAACATCATATGAAATTAATGAAAAGAACTTAATGAACGTCATTCAGTACAAATCATATAATATAGAAAAGCCCTGAGCAGGAGCTTTGAGAGCTCGTCCTTTGGTGGGCAATAAAACCGTCACCTCGAAATTTTATATGGGATTTGAGATTGATCCCAATATATAAACTCAGAATATCAGCACAATCGGAATAATATTTTGTGAATTGTTCAAAAATTGAATATGTTGAGAATAAATTATTTAAAAAAAATTAATTCTAGGGTTCTGATGATGCGATCCTCTTGAAATTTTGCATGAGCATTCATTAGTCTTGATTCACAAAATAATTTCACTTGAATCGAATTCGAAATTCGAAAATTACAGACATTTGGACAAAACGATTAAAGCACTCGTTCAAGAAGAACGAGCGCTCAAAAATGCAGAGATACCTGGTCCAATTAAATTATCCAGATTTTTTCATATTGAAGAAAACAATTTATTATTCAATTGAATCTTAATAAATAACACTTAAATGTATTCCCACCTTGACTGAAGTTAGTATTAGTATTATTACTGTATTACAAGAAATATTTCTGATATATAGTTTTGATACTGAAACTTTGATCTTGATTGAATTGGTTTGTATGCAGTTTGTAAACGAAATGAAAGTATTATTTCTCGAATGGAGATATTCAGTTATTTTGAATAGAATGTTTGAAAAAATATATGTATTTTTTGGAAAATTATCACGGTCTTCTCTGAGCATGTTCTCACGAAAAAAAACCGTCTTACACATATCTGTATCTAGCCTCCCAAATTTATTTCTGAATATTCCAGAAAATTTTCCAACAGAGGAGAGCAGAAATTTCAAAGGATCATCACAATATTTATTGAATCAATTCCTACGAATTTTTGTTTAATTATTATACGCCACAGAATATGGAACTCACAGCACAAAGAATACGATCAAGACAGTGAACTTCATTTCGAATCCTCAAAACTGATCACTACCGTTCACCAAAATACCGAAATCGATCACTTCACTTCACAAGCTCCTTAGAATAATATTAATCAACACAGAGGGTCCTTCCACAAACAGATATAAGCCGAAATATACATCTATTAAACTCAATCAAAGTTTATATAATATTTCCACTGCAAGGTGGGACCAACTACCGCGAAGAAAAAAATCATTCGAAAAATTAGAGAGAAACGTAGATAACAAAATTCGTGATTTTTTCCAATCAGGAAGTGCCTGGCCACAGAATAGATCGAATCGATTCCTGTAAGTCGGTCGATTCACGGTAACGATCTGAATCTTTGTTTCGATACGCTTCTTGCCTCGATCAATCAGAAATAATTTCTCTCAGTTTAACACCGGGTCGTAGGTTTTATGTAAAAGAAGTTCCTTCCTTGCATCTCACTTCCTGCAGTGTCCTTTCAAATATAACCCTACGCCTACGAATATGTTTTACGTTGAAGAACGCTATTGGATTGAATGATACTTTTTCTTCTTTTAACTTTAAATCGGCCATTTGACTGCTCTACATTGAAAATTCACCACTTTCATTCAATGGTATATCTGGACAAATCCATCCATTCATTTATGTTGGCTATTTTGCACGTTCGTCTTATGTCTTCGCTGCTATTATAAAGCACTGAACTCCTATGTCATCGACTCAAAGATGATCTGGGAGTGCCGGAACAAACTAAATGAGATAGGCAAGAAAAATAAGGTCTTTTCAATCTGAGTTTCCGGCCACTCGGGAATCAAAGGAAACGGAGAGGCCAATACACTTGCCAGAGGGCGCACGAATGGCATCATTGGCCCAGAGAACTCTTCTGTGGTATAGGTAAATGTACCTATAAGAAGGAGGTTTCTAGAGAAGAAGAAAGCCGAGAGGGAAAAACTCTGGCAGAATCTCCCAGGGATGGATCATTCCACTGAGTTCCTGCGGAACTTTTAGACAGCGGGATCCAA